>PYUH01000718.1:9066-20953 GCA_016808085.1 Suaeda aralocaspica | reverse complement strand
AGCTGAGGAGGGTTACCCTCCTCAGTCATCAAGATGGAGGGAATGGTGTCCCTCAACTGTTCCTCTTAGTCACAAAGCTGAGGAGGGGTACCCTCCTCAGTCATCAAGATGGAGGGAATGGTGTCCCTCAGTCATACATCCTCAGGGGCCAGGCTGGGGAGGAGGGGTCACCCTCAGTCAACTGGACAACCTGTCACCCACCTTTGGTAGCACGATAATCGAGGTAACGCTCAACATGCCATCCTTAACGAGTATCGGATCCCACGTTGAGCGTGGGGCTAATTGTTTGGGCCAGGTCCAGATCTTGGGCCCAATATAAGGAAATTACCATTTTACCCCTAACAGGGCAATACAAAGGAAATTACTATTTCACCCCTAACAGGGACAAAAGATCCTCACAGACACTCCCTTCGGAGGGATGTCAGATTATGACACTTGTCATAATCCCAATAGCCTGACAACTGTACTTTCGTACTATAAATATGGTATGATTTCCGCAGTCAAAGGTACGCTTTTCTGATATTTCTGACAAATTCCCTAAAAATTCGGATCGATTCTTCCAGCTTACTGACTTAAGCATCGGAGGGGCGTTCCCGGGAAAAACCCCCCGGGTTAGTCATCCTCAGTCTGTTTTGCAGGTCAGATTTAGTTCTCATGAAACGTTCGTGGGTCCAGTTCAGACAAAAGTTCTACCAGGAACACTTCCAATTCCTTCCGAATCAAATCACACAGAATACAACCAAACAAAACAAAAATTATATGTTTTATTTCGCATAAAAATTAGAAAACAATAAAATGGAAAATTGAACTTCGAAGGAGGAAGGGTTTCATGGCGGCGTTGTGAAGGCGATGGTGGTGGTGTTAGCGAAAGAGGAATGTGTTATGTTCTGCCTTGCTTCTTCAGTTCTTCAGTCAGAGTTCAAGGCTTAGATCCTTCGAAATACTGGCGTCGTTGGCCTTGCATAACTTGGTTGTGCCTTTGCGGTGGTAGATGTGGGCCTGAAGATTGATCCAATGGTGGTGAAGGTTTGATCGAGAGAGTGAAGGGGGTGAAATGGGGGAATGGAAGGGAAATGTGAGGTTTTATGTGATGGAAGAGAGATGGAAGATTGGAATAAAGAGATGGATGTGAGGAAAACGATTCTAAAGTTGGAAAAATTGTTAGAAGAAACCTTTTGAAAATATATTTTTGCCAACACAAACCTTTTAAAAATAATTTTGGGAGGAGAAACTTTAAACAATTTTTTTTTTCAACAAGAAACTTTGGAGTCATTTTTCGGTATTGACCGGCGTTGACTCACTTCTTTCTCCTACTTGCACTCCCATTTGTTCTATTTTTTCCCCTACAATTTCTTCCAAGATTTCCCCAACTTCATTGATCTTCTCTCCTGTATCTCAAGCTTCCACACTTGCCTACTTCCTCCATTCAAAATTTCAAACCCACTTTTTGCATCTCTTTTTCACTTCTTTCTTATAATTAAACTCCAATTCAATGACACTCGTTTAAAACTAAACTCAACAAAAAAGTAATAATAATAATGATAATAATAAATAAAAATAAAAACCATTTTTTAAGAACCCTCACATGGCTTACCCATCAACAACACTAGATTCGAAACCCTCATATATGCCTCAATTTGTGTCAAAGTTAGGTAATTTAGCACTAAATTCGTTAATTCAAAGCAATTCCTCAACCGGATATTCCTCATTAGCTTCTAATAATTTGTTTAAAACAGATTTTAATTTGCTAGTAGTTTGAATTTTGGTAGAATGGATTCTAATTTGAAGAGGCTTTTGATTGATTTTAATAAGACAATTAGACTTCATTGTGATAGAATTCCACTTGGATTTTCTTCATTTGGTGTTAATTTGGGAAAGTAATGGGGTTAGTGATAATTGGATAATGTTAGAAGTCTTATTAATGGATCGATTGAATCACTTAAAAGAGGGAAAAAAAATAGAGATTAAATCTCTTTGTTTATAATTGGAGGAAAAAAAGGAAAAAGGGAGTGTAAATAGTAGAAAGACGCAAGTCAACGCCTGAAAATCATGGTCAATGCCGGAAAACGACTTTAAGGTTTCTTTTGGCAAAAAAATTTTTGTTTAAGGTTTCTCCCGGCAAAAAATTTTTTTGAAAGGTTTCTCTTAGCAAAAAAATTTTTTTAAAAGGTTTCTTTTTGCTATTTTTCCTCTAAAGTTATAATGAAAAGGAAAAAAAAAATCACCAGTTAATAGATAGGTTTCACCTAATTTTCCACGTTAAATTTCATTAGGGTTTGTAAACGGCAAATTCATGTATAAAGTTGGGTCTAAAATTGGAAAATCAAAAGTTGGATCTTTTATTATGTGAACTCTCAAAGTTCGAAATATTTTAATAAATTTTTCCTTCTAAAAAAAATATTGTGTCTCTTTTAATTAAACTAAACTTCATTTACCACACATTAACTGTGAGTGGCTAACTAATTACCTTTGCCTTGACCACACGTTGAACTGTGAGTGCCAACATGCATATAAATATGTTTGCTCATTAACTTCTAATAATCATGTGAATAAAAATTCACATATTACCTTTCTTGTTGATTAAGTAACTAATCATCTTAAAAAACTTCTTTTCTTTTTTTTATAAATATATTGGCCAACTTTAAGCAACTTAAAGATACCAATTACTCGTGATAAATTAATAATGCTATAAAAGTGGAATGTAACATCTTGAAATTTTCTAACTTTCTACTCTATATTTTTCCGGAAAAAAAAATTATAAATATTAAAGAATCATAATTATTAAAACTCCTAATAATGGAAAAACCAAAGTATTACCGCCACCGTCATATCGGCTAAGACATTTATCAAAGTACTACAGCAGAAGTTTAAAACCAAAACCAATTTAAATCTAAACTTTAGAACAAGTCTCAAAACCAAATTCAAATCAACATCGAAAATAAAAACCAACTTAAAACTTATTACACTTTGGAACTATTTTAATGGCCCTTAGAAATCAAAACTAAAAACTTTAACAATTAAACAACATCCAAATAAAGGTTAGTACTTCATAAGCAATAAAAATTTAAACTACAAAACTACACAGCAACCGCTCTCACTCCAACCCAGCATAACTACTAAATACTATGCAACAAAACAACATAAACAAAACATACACATTACTTACCTTTGACAACCTTTCTATAACACCTTGGATTATCCCTAACTTCCTACTTCTTGTTTTTCCGAAAAACATATTAAGTTAATTGATATTATATTTATTAAAACAACTAAATATGAAAAAACCAAAGTATTACCGCCACCATAATAACGACTAAGACATTTATCAAAGTACTACAACGGAAGTCTTAAAACCAAAACAATTTAAAACTAAACTTCAAACAACTTTAAAATTAAATCAACTTTAAACTTATTACACTTCGGAACCATATTAATGGCCCTTTAAAAACCTAAACCAAAACTACTATTTAGAGTTTTTCAAAATCCAAACAACCAAAATAAATGTTAGTCTTCATAAGAAATTTAAATAAAGCAAAACTACAACCACAGCAAGCGCTCTCACTCCATCCCATCATGAAATGACTTATGTCCACTTGTACCTGCAACTTTCCTTTTACTAGACAACTACTCACCACAAGTGGGTCATTGTAGGGCCAAGTCCAAGAAAAAGCCATGCTCACAAAACAAACAGTCAGCAAAGATGAGTACATAACTACTAAAGACTTATGCAAGAACAAAAGAAATAAACATGCACTCAACATACCTTTGACACCCTTCGTCCTGTACATGGACTCAATTAAATTAATTACTATAATAATAACCATGGATCCTGCATCGAACGGGTTTCCTCCTAAAAATCATCGCCTTCTTGGGCACTAGTTGGGGAGCAACTCCCAAAAGGTATTATTACTATGTCACATAAAGTGACGGATATCCAGCATATTAAAAAAGTAAAAGAGTACAACGTCTTGTACCCAAATTAGGAGTCATAGATCACTGTTCCATACGACTCCCCCCATTGTTCATACTCAAGGTATATATGTTCCAAGAGTTTTGATGCAAGTCCTCTTACACTTTACGTGATTTAACAGGTTTACAATGTTGTGACTCTCATGCAACATCACATATATAAATAAAACATGCATCAAAATCAAGTAAGTCCATTTAATTATCTTCAACTTAGGGTGACTCAAAATTAATCTTTATGTGTGTCCTTTAATTAAACTGAACTTCCTTTAAAACATATTAACTGTGAGTGGCTAATACCTTGCTTTCTTCTTGACCACACATTAAAACTGTGCGTGATATTATATATAAAATAATTGCTCATTGCTTCTTTTGAACATGTGAATAAAAATTCACGACTAACTTTCTTGTTGATTAAGTAACTAATCAACTTAAAAATAACATCTTTCCTTTATTCATAAACTGTTGACCAAACTAAACTGATCATAACATTCCAATTCCAAGTTATAAAAATTAAACTTTCTATTTAACATGGAATGCCATCAAACCTTAAAATCATGCTCTACTAACATACTTGCCATGCATATAAATTCATGATTCCACACAAGCATACAAGATTTCATGTAATCAAGAATTTCTCAAGCATGCATTCTAACTCTTATTTTTGTCTTTAGTACTTACGTACCTTGTATAATAACTGTGCTCCGCCACAATTTCTAGAAGTGGACTAGTTCAAGTCTCCTACATAAGGAAAAACAGAACTAAATAAAAACCTTGTTGACTAAATTCTACAACAACTATAATTAACTTCATTTTAAATTTGGAAACTTTGTCCAAAACTTCCTTATATAGTATCTATTCAATTCCATACTTCACTTTGCTTTTCTATTGCAATACTATTTAGTTTTTGGGACTTAATTATGCTTTATAAATCCTTAATAAAATTTTTATGTCACTTTAGAAAAGTGGACAGCAATCTAAATTTATCAAAACTCCTTGAAAACTTCCGAAAATGACACAAATCAATCATACAATGTATTACTTAACTTATATGATCGATTTATGGTAATTACATACTTTAAAAGCGTAATTAAATAAATTATAAAATCTGGACAGCATGTTAAACATGCTTAAAATCACTTTTGAACATTATCAAACATACTAAAATTTATATAGATCAATGTAGAACTGTGGTGTAATCATACTAGTACAATTTGGACACTCAAAACTCAATTTAACTTGTTTTTATTAAAATTTCAGATTTGTTCATCAACTTTAAAGTCGTGAAAACTTATAAAAACATCATGATTTCATGCCAAAACACTTCTACAATGTACTAAAATATTTATGAAATCAGCTAGGCTTTAGAACAATTTTTCATATGCCAAAACATGTTCATAATATTTACTCAACTCAAATTCATGATTATAAAATTTGAACAGCTTTATAAAATAAGTTTAAAACCCTTAAAAATCAAACTAAACTTAATCATCATCATAAATTCACCCAATAATAATAATCTATGATCATAATATTAAAGTTTAGAACACAAAATTTATAAAATCATAACTTCATAAATTTTTCAAACCCTAATTTATAATTTCATGAACAACAAAATTAATTCATGCCTTAAAACAATTCATACTTATATCAAAACATGATTAAACTTATAAAACATGATTTAACATAATTAAAAACATGAATTTGCAAGACTGAATCAAAACACAACGAAGGAAAAAAAATTTGTTTTTAAAGAGTTCGAAAATTCCAAGAATAGGGGAGGATGTGCAGCGGCGGCAGCAGGTGGCCAGCGGTGGGTCCGACTTGGCGGGGATCCCGAGGCACAAGAGTTTTTTTTTTTCGAAATTTCAGATTGTTTTTTTTTTCGGAATTTGAAACCTTTTTTTTTTCTTCTCCCTTTTCTTTCTAGTTTTTTGGAATCCTAATTGACTAGTTTGATCATGAAAACTTGGAATTTTAGGGGTTTTGTAGGGTATTTATAAGCCCCAAAGTAAGATTTTGGTGAGGCCCATAAACACTCCTAATTAAATTAGGAAACCTTTGAAATCTATTTTTAGAAGCTCTTAAAATATTTGTAGTCATAAAAATATAATTTAAGAACATAAATAAGTACTTTTAACCAAAAGTTACTGAGAGGAGAGGGATAAGGCCCGGGGCCTTGAAGTTACTGAGAGGTCTAAAGGCCCACAGGTCTATAGGGCTCCAAAAAACAGGATTTCAATGGGAGAGGGAAAGAATGAGACTTCTTTAAAGAGAAAGAATGACGCTGGATCTGTTTTTGATAGGCTAGGTCCAAGAAATAAGAAAAATGCTCCTTCCTTACTTGGGGTGGAAATTGGACAACCAAAGTTAAATGAAAAGACCCAAAAAACTATAGAAGGTAAGGGGAAAAGAAAGATGGTATGGACTCGTAAAGAGAGCAGGCTCAAACCTATGGAGGAGCAATTTGATGGAGGTTTCTCAAAAGAAGTGAATAATGAAGAAAAGCTCAAAGATGATCCTAATGGGATGGAGGAAGATCCGGAAGTAGATGAAGACCCAAAGCATGCTCGTAAGGAAAAGGAAGAGTAGTGTTTGACTTTATTTATTTTATCATTTTCAATAAAGTGCATGTGCACTACTAGCGTAGGCTTTAAAGTAGTCCCTTTTGTTTTGATGATTTCAATTATGCAACTCTTAAAACATTAATGAAGGACAATATTATTTTTTTATTTTTCATGCAAACAAAATTTAGTTATTTACATTAGAAGTTATTGATAATTCGTCCAATAAAAACTAATTATGTATTTAAATGGGCCGAACTTAGAATAAGTTGCCTACGTATCCAAACGGAATCAGGCCGTGCGTAGTTCTAATCATTATATATATTTTATCAAAAAGACTTGAATGAGCCTTTTATCGAACCTTCGTGGGTCCTTAAAATCATGTGAAACCTTTAAATAAGGTCTTTCATAGTTCAATAGTTTAGTCAAACATAGATATTCACTGAAACTATTGAAATGTAACATGCATTCAGCGCAGTTGAAATTCTAACGCTAGTGTTGTAGCGCTATAGAACAAATAACGCTGCACGGTGCAGCGTGGTTACAATTGCCATGCTGACATTACAGCGCAGTTAGAACTGTTACGCTGCAAGGTCAGCGCGGTTGAATTTTCAGCGCTGCCCCTTTCTTATTTATTTAACTACTTTCATTATGTATAGCTTTTGGTTTTGTATAGAATAGGTTACGATGCTTTTCCTTTTCTCGATTTGCCCATTTTACATAATAATATGAGCCAAATTGGGCCCATATGTTGTAGGACTTAGTGTGAGTCCATGTTTGTCTTGCAATTTTAAGCGTAAAACTTCTTTAATTGGTCCAAATTAATTAATTGAGTAAATTCAGCCCCATCTATGTCAATTATTTTTACCGCACCGCCTGATAGGATTTTCTTAACAATATACGGCCCCGTCCAATTGGGTCGGAATTTCCCTCTTGGATCTGTGGGTGGGGCTTGTACCTCTTCTAGAAATAAATCTCCTTCATTAATGTTTCTTGGCTTAACTCTTTGATATATTTGTACGAGATGCAAAGCTTTTAATCTTCATTCATCTAAGAGAATAAGTTCTTCATACCTTGCCCGAACCCATTCAGCTTCAGGTATTTCACTTTCTAGGACTATGCGAAGAGAGGGTATTTCCAACTCAACGGGTTGAACTGCTTCCATACCATACACTAAGGAGTAAGGGGTGGCTCCTGTGGACGTTCGTATGGAAGTTCGATATCCCCATAGAGCAAAGTGAAGTTTATGAGGCCAATCTTTATAATGTTCGGCCATCTTTTTTATGATGACAACAACATTTTTGTTTGCAGCCTCTACTGCTCCATTCGTTTGGGGTCTATAAGGGGAAGAGTGCCTATGTTGTACTTTGTATCGTTGTAAGAGATCAATTACTTCTCCCTTAAAATGAGATCCATTGTCACTAATGAGTTCATGTGGGACTCCGTAACGATAAAATATGTTTTGTTCAATGAATTTGGCCACATGTCTAGCGGTTATTTTGATATATGAGGCTACCTCAACCCACTTTGTGAAGTAGTCAACGGCGACCAAAACGAACGTATGTCCTCCAACACCACTGGGCGTTATTTTCCCGACTATATCAATACCCCAGGTGGAGAATGGCCACGGTGAAGTATAATTGTATAGCTCTACAGGAGGAAAATGTTGTAAGTTAGCAAATATCTGGCATTTAGGACATGTTTTAACATAGTTGCAGCAATCATCTTCCATTGTCGTCCAGTAATATCCTAAGCGTGTTATCTTTTTTGCTAACATCTTACCATTCATGTGGGGACCGCAGGCGCCATTATGGGTGTCTTCCATAAGTCGCTTGGCTCGTGTTTTGTCAACACATAGCAAATTGAGCCCCTTTGAGGTTCTTTTATACAATCTACCCTGAATTTCGATATTTTGAGAAGATAATAATCTTATTTCCCTTTGAGTTCGAAGGCTTGAATTCTGTTGGAATCCTCCTTTTATTTTGTAATTGAGGACATCTTGATACCACGGAACTTCGTTCTCACTATCAGGGGCATCTCCAATAGTGTTACAATAAGCAGGTTCTTGCCTCCTTTCAACGCTTAAAGTTATCGATGCTAGGTTATGTGGGATATTTATCATTGATGATAATTTAGCAAGGGCGTCGGCGAATTGGTTATCATCCCGAGGGAGGTATTGGTATTGGATATCATCGAAGTTTTCAGTTATGGTGTCTAAGTGTGTTTGATAGAGTGCTAGGCTAGCACTTCTTACTTTCCACTTTCCAGACACATGATTTATGATGAGTGATGAGTCTCCAAATACTCTTAGTCTTTTAATACCTAGACCTACTGCTGCCTCTAATCCAACAATGCATGCCTCGTATTCAGCTGCATTATTAGTGACTTCGAAGTCTAATTTGACTGATATTGGAACATGTGCACCATCTGGACTAACTAGAAGAACCCCTACTCCACACCCCTTTTGGTTAGAAGCGNCCCTTTTGGTTAGCAGCGTCGTCAAAGTAGAGGGCCCAACTATCGTCTTCATTCATTAGGAGATCTTCATCTAGGAAGTTATATGCTTCCGTCTTTTCCTTGTTAGGAGGGAACTCAGCTAAGAAATCTGACACTGCTCGTCCTTTAATTGTTTTTGAAGGGATAAATTGAAGGTCAAATTCGGCCAACATAACAAGCCACTTCGAGAGGCGACCATTCAGTGCTGGCTTGTCAAAAAGGTATTTTAATGGGTCCAAATGGGACACAACATGGACAGAATGGGAAAGCAAGTAATGCCTAAGCTTTTTAGATGCCCATACCAAGGCCAAGCAAGTTTTCTCCAACTGTGAATATCGAGTTTCATACTGGATGAACTTTTTACTTAAGTAATATATGGCCTTTTCTTCTCCATTTATTTCTTTCGCGAGCATGGCTCCGGCAGCAGTTTCAGTGATAGTTAAATATAGTCTTAGAGGGACTCCAGGTATTGGTGGTACAAGTATCGGAGGCTTGAGAAGATATTCTTTTATTTTTTCTAAAGCCTCTTGACATTTGTCATCCCATTCCACCTTTTCTTCCTTCTTTAATTTCTTGAAGATGGGCTCACAAACCATAGTTAATTTTGATATGAATCGACTAATATATTGGAGCCTACCTAAGAATCCTCGGATTTGTTTTTCATTTTTAGGGGAAGGCATGTCTAGTATAGCTTTGATTTTAGATGGATCAATTTCTATACCCCGCGTGCTAACTACGTATTCAAGCAACTTTCCAGATGTTACTTCGAAGGCGCATTTTTGCGGATTCAGCCTCATATTATATTTTCTTAGTCTAGTAAAGAATTTCCTTAGAGCAGGAATGTGCCCTTGTCGGTCTTTTGATTTTACAATCATGTCATCTACATAGACCTCTACTTCCTTATGCATCATATCATGAAGCAATGTAGTAGCAGTCCTTTGATAGGTTGCTCCAGCGTTTTTAAGTCCAAAAGGCATTACTTTGTAACAGAAAGTTCCCCATTCGGTAATGAATGTGGTTTTTTCCATGTCTTCCGCAGCCATTTGTACTTGGTTGTAACCTGCATAGCCATCCATGAACGAAAGGAGTTCATGGTTAGCCGTGTTGTCTACGAGGAGATCAATGTGTGGTAGTGGAAAATCGTCTTTAGGACTAGCTTTGTTTAAGTCCCGAAAATCTACACACATTCTCACACGTCCGTCCTTTTTCGGAACTGGAACAACATTAGCTACCCATTCTGGGTATTTTGAAACGCGTATGAAACCAGCATCTAATTGTTTGATAATTTCCTCTTTGATTTTGAGGGCAACGTCAGGCTTCATACGCCTTAACTTTTGTTTGACGGGTTTAATTGTTGGATTGAGCGGAATTTTGTGTTCCGCAATTTCACGATCTATGCCAGGCATATCTTTGTAGGACCAAGCAAAAACATCGTTAAATTCTTTGAGCGTGTTTATTAAGTCCGTGCGCTCTTGTAAATTGAGAGTTAAGCCAATTTTTAGTTCTTTCATATCTTGTTCATTACCAATATTTATGGATTCAGTTTCTTCTATTACAGGCGTGCGATTTTCAAATTCTTCCATGAACTTTATTATCTCAACTGGTTCATCATTAGTTGATTTTTCAGATGAATTAATTATTGCAAGACAATTATAAGGGGAGTGGGGAGGAGAGCGCGGATAAGCAACAGTTGCATAATTATTGAAATCATCAAGGAGTACATCAAAGAGGGACTCAATTCCCTTAGAGCTTAAATCTAAATTAGGAACGGGAGGAATCGAAGGAGCAGACACAGCTAGATTTCCTATGACACTAATATGATCTTTGGATTCGGACTCAAAATCAGACTCAAACTCAGACTCAGACTCAGAATCTTCGAAAATTTGTCCCTCCCCGGTTGAGATAGTAATTTTGGCTCCTTTAGTGTTGATCCACTTCAACGTCTTTCTCCATCCGCGCTCGACGTTCTCTGAATGGGAAATGAGTAAAGCGGGGTTGAACTTTTCATCTTGCATAGCCTTCTGAATTACTGCAGCTTCGTCTCTCAATGGGTTCCNATAGCCTTCTAAATTAGTGCAGCTTTGTCTCTCAATGGTTTCCGTTCTAGTCCAAATAACAGTCCAAGGGCCCATTTGTCTAAACACTCTGGTTTGGAGTATTTGGTGGGAAGAGAGTATTGTGCTCTCTCTTCTAGAAAGTAGCAATCATGAAATATTTCAAATCCAGGAATTTGTTTCCCGTTTTGAACCAAGGGTTCAGGGAAGCCATAATAGGGGTAATTATCCCCTTCCTTTATAAACTGCCCGTTTAGAGTGAGCTGGTAGGAAGGGATAGAGGTAGTAATTCCCCTTTTGGCGTTGGCTTTTCGAGTTACTTCTACAACCATGTATCTTTTTAATTCCTCTTCTGTCGGTTCATACCCCAAACCGAAGAGGTTAGGTGTGGCTTTGACTTTAGGGAGATGAGTGATCTCCCTTCCCTCCTTTTGCTCCTAAAGGCATGCCAGAAAATAACCATTTTTTAACATAATGGCTTTCACTATTAACACTAGCATGTGGGATCAGTTGTAAGTCTTCTTGATTCAAGAGATCGATTTCTTCAGGCACAATCCCCACAATCTTCCACATCTTGATCATGGGATATTTTTAGCAGGGATTGATCCTCCATGTTCACTCTATTGGAGAGCATTTTGGTTATGAGCACGCCTTCTCATGTATAGCTTGACCTTTGATGGAGCGATGAAGGCACCCGCACCAAGCATGTGGACCATGGGGTCCTAGAAGCAAATTGAAGGATGATTTTACATCAAGACATGAAATTCACTTCTTCCTTACCACCGGTGGACATATCAAGAGTTGGAC
>PYUH01000715.1:191977-456977 GCA_016808085.1 Suaeda aralocaspica | reverse complement strand
TAAGGCTGAGATTTTGTGTGAGCCACAAAAGATCTTGTTAGTTAATAAGGGTAAGAAAGTAAGCTATTGGAGGTAGGAAGGCCAAAATAGTGTCAGTAATGAGGTTTGCTAGTTATGTGAAGAGAGGTTTTCCAATTAATCTTTGTTGTGTGAGGACTGTAGATCATGTTGAGTCTTCAAAGCCCGAGGATATTGAGGTAGTGAGAGATTGTTTGGACGTATTTCCAGAGGAGATTTCGGGGATGCCTCCAAAGTGAGAAATCGACTTCACCATAGACTTAGTTCCAGGGACAGCACCTATTTCCAAAGCACCATATAGGATGGCACCTGCAGAAATGATTGAGTTGAAAGAGTAGTTATAGGAGTTGTTGGAGAAAGGTTACATTAGGCCTAGTGCTTCACCTTGGGGAGCACTTGTACTGTTTGTGTAGAAGAAAGATGGGAGTTTGAGGTTATGTATTGACTATAAGGAGTTGAATAAGGTGACGGTTAAGAACAAGTATCCCTTACGTAGGATTGATGATATGATTGATTAGCTAAAAGGAGCTACTGTATTTTCAAAGATTGATTTGAGATCAAGATACCACTAATTCAGAATTGCTAATGAGGACATACAAAAAATGGTTTTTCGTACGAGGTACGGGTATTATGAGTTCACTGTTATGTCTTTTGGGTTAACAAATGCGCCAGCAATGTTCATGGACTTAATGTATAAGATCTTTCAACAGTTCTTGGATAAGTTTGTGGTAGTGTTTATTGATGACATTTTAGTGTACTCCAAGTGTAAAGAGGACCATGTGGAACATTTGAGGACAATTTTAATGACACTAAGGGAGAATAAGTTGTTTGCTAAGTTCTCAAAATGTGAATTTTTGTTGGAGAAAGTTGCATTTTTGGGACATTGAAGTACATCCAGCCAAGATTGAAGTAGTAAAAGAGTGGCCTACACCTAAGAATGTGACGGGTAAAAGAATTTTCTTGGGTTTAGCAGGATATTATAGGAGGTTTGTGAAAGAATTTTCGAGAATCGCTAAGCTAATGACGTCGTTAATGAAGAAAGACTATAAGTTTGTTTGCAGTGATAAGTGTAAAGAGGCATTTCAAACCTTAAAAGGAGCGTTTGACTACGACTCCGGTGCTGACTCTGCCAGATGGGAGTGATTCTTACGATGTGTATAGTGATGCTTCTAAAAATGGTTTAGGATGTGTTTTGATGCAAAATATAAAGGTGATTGCGTATGCTTCGAGACAATTGAAGCCATAGGAGGCAAACTATCCCACTCACGATCTCGAGATAGCAGTGATCATTTTTGCTTTAAATATATAGAGGCATTACTTGTATGGATTAAAGTGTAGGATCTACACGGACCGCAAGAGTTTAAAGTACTTCTTAACTTAAAAGGATTTGAATATGAGGCAATGGAGATGGCTTGAGTTGATCAAGGATTACGATTTAGATATCTAATACCATAAAGGGAAGGCCAATGTGGTAGCGGATGCTTTAAGTCGTAAGACGAGACATGGAGTGAATTCTCTAGTGATCGCTAACGAGCTGTGTAGAGACATGGAGAGAATGAATTTTGAGGTAGTGAAAGAGGGAGAGTTGGAAAGAAATATTTGTAATCTTAGTATCCAACCAACAGTATATGAGGAGATTAAAGAGAACCAGGATGGAGATGTGAAATTGGATAGAATAAAGGAGACATTGAAGACAAGAAAAGCTATGGACTTCAAAATCCATGAAAATGAAAGCTTTAGGTAGAAAGGACGGTGGTGTGTATCACATATTTGTGAAGATTTGAAACAGAGAATTATGGAGGAAGGTCATAATACACTGTATTTAGTTCATCTTTGAGGTGATAAATTGTACAAGGATTTGAAAAAGGTGTATTGGAGGCCTAGAATGAAAAGAGAAGTGGCTGAATTTGTGAGCAAGTGTCTTACTTGTCAAAAGGTGAAATTTGAGCATAAAAGACCACAAGGAGAAGTTCAACCAATTGAAATACCAGGATGGAAGTGGGATTGCATATCAATGGATTTTTTAACCTACTTGCCAAAGTCAAGGAATCAAAATGATACCATATGGGTTATGGTGGATAGGCTTACTAAATCAGCGGTGTTTATACCAATGAAGGAGACTTAGAGGATGGAACAACTTGCAAATGCTTACATAAAGTATGTTGTGAGGTTACATGTAGTTCAAAGGATATCGTGTCAGATAGGGATTCTAGGTTTCTTTCTAAGTTCTGGAAAAGTGTCTAGGAGAACTTCGGTACAATGTTGAAATGAGCACAGCTTTCCATCCAGCAACCGATGGACAGACAAAGAGAACCATACAAACTTTGGATGACATGCTGAGAGCTTGTATATTGGATTTTCAAGAGAATTGGGAGGATTATTTGGATTTGATTGAGTTCACATACAATAATAGTTACCATGCGAGTATTGGCATGGCACCTTTTGAAGCCCTGTATGAATGGAAATGCAGGAGTCCCTTCTGTTGGAGTGACATAAGTGATACAGTGATTTTAAGATCTCATTTGATTAAAGAAACTACCAATAAGGTAAGAGTGATACAGGCAAAGATTCAAGCAGCACAAGACAGACAGAAGTCTTATGCCGACCAAAAATGTCAAGAAGTTGTATTTGAAGTTGGTGATAAGGTGTTACTTAAGTATCACCCATGAAAGGTGTAATGAGGTTCGGAAACAAGGGGAAATTGAGCCTAAAATACATTGGACCCTATGAGATCTTGCAAATAATTGGTAAGGTTGCTTATAAGCTAGCCTTACCAATGGAGTTGAGCAAAGTTCACAATGTCTTTCATGTGTCTCAACTGAGAAAATATGTGCCGGATGAGACACATGTGTTACAACCTGAAACAATAGAGTTAGACCAAAGTTTAACCTATGAAGAGAAGCCAATTAAGATACTTGATAGTAAGGTCAGGGACAATCGTAGGAAAAGTGTTAAAATAGTGAAGGTATTGTGGACTAACCAAGAAACTGAAGAAGCAAAATGGGAAGCTGAGAATATGACGAGAGAAAAGTATCTAGAGTTATTTTAGGTTAGTAGAGTTACGGGGACGTAACTCAATTCTTAAGGGGGGTAGAGTGCAATATAATTTTCGCGTGAAAGTTTATATCTATATACTAAAAGTTGTCAAGAAAAGGTTGAATTAAATGTCTAAAGTCTACAACAACATGGTGTAAAAATGAAAATTTTTGAAGTAAACGTAGTCTCTATTCAAATTTCATACAATAATTTACATATATTTTCGAGACGAAAATTTTTTTAAGGGGGGTAGACTGTAATACCCCATATTTTCACGTATTTTAAGGAGTTAATTTCGTATTTTATACGTATATTTATGGAGATATTAAGTTCAATAAATTTAAATAAATTTTAATCAAAATAATTATTTTATGGTTATAAATAATATTTCATGTTATTTTAAATTTTATTAAATATTTTGAAAATTTTCTAAAAATAGAATTTTTAGAGTTTCCTAAATTGTTTTAAAACAAGAGCATAAAAGTAATTTCAAACATTAAGGATATTTATTTAATTGCACCAAATCCTACTTCGGGGACTATAAATACCCCTTTAAACCCAAAATTTCATATTTATTTCGCAATCTAGGGATTTAGGATTTCAAACAAAAAAAACGAGAAAGAAAATTCGGAAATTTTTTTCTAAAAAAAAAAACTGCTGCTGTGTTTTCCGTCCGCTAGTCCTCTGCTGCTGGCGCCTTGCGCCACCACCCTCCTCCTCCCCGTTTTGTTATTTCGAATCTCTTATTAAAAAATTCTTCTTCTTTTCTTTTTAATTCAATCTTGCAAAATTCATGCTTATAATTATGTTTGATCATGTTTTTATTATTTTAATGATGTTCCCTAAACTTATAATTATGTTTAAAGTATGAATTTCTGAAGTTGATCATGAAATTTTTAAATTAGGGTTTATGAAATTATGAAATTCATGGTTAAGGTTTTTAATGATTTAAATTTCAATATTATGATCATGAATTGTTGTTGTATGAATTTGTGATGATTTTATGAAGTTTAGATTGATTTTAAAGAGTTAAAAAGTTGTTTTATATTGCTGTCCTATTTTTATAATCATGAAAACTAATAGTAAAAATATTATGAACATGTTTCACTTCATAAAAAATTATTTCAAAGCATAAATTAGATGTATGATGAAGATAATAGATTGTAAAAGAGTTTTATGATTGATTTATGATGTTTAGATGAGTTTTTAATGAGTTTTGAATCAATAAATAAATAAATAAATAAATAAATAAAGCTGTGAATTTTTATTAACACATGCTGATGCAAAATAAAAATAGTAACACGTGAAATAAGTAGTTATAATTATTTTTAATGCATCTAAATATTGTATGATGATCTTTGAACATGACTATAGTGTTTTATGATCAAAATATGATGTTTAGAAGGTTTTAAAGTGATATTAAGGAATTTTACGAAGCTGCCATTTTTGGAAAACTATCGAAAATCAAGTATTTCGCAATGGAAAAATTAAAATAAAGTATGGAATTGAATATATATACCATATAGGGAACGTTTTGGGCAAGTTTCCAACATAAAAGGTTAGTTTAGAGTTAGTCATCAAGGTTTTCATTTAGTTTCGATTTTCTCTATGTAAGAGACTTCGAGTTAGTTGATTTCTAGGAGTTGTGGCGGATCACCACTACTTTACAAGGTACGTAAGTACTAAAGGCAAGAATATAGTAGGATCATGCTTAATTGATGATCTTATGTGTAATAATGAATGTGTACATGAATTGTTGTTTAGTTGACTTGCTTGAGAAGTATGCTAGTATGAAAATATGATTTTTCATAGTGTTTGCATTCCACCTTTATAGAATTATTAATTTATCATGAATAATTGGAATGTTGAATTATTTCCAAAGTTGGTCAATAGTCAATAAAGAAGGAAAGAAGTTATTTAAGTTGATTAGTTACTTAATCAACAAGAAAGGTAGTTTGTGAATTTTATTCACATGATTATTAGAAGTTAATGAGCAAATATTTATATACATATAAACACTCACAGTTTAATGTGTGGACAAGGAAAAAATAATTAGTTAGCCACTCACAGTTAATGTGTGGTACATGAAGCTCAGTTTAATTAAGGTACACACATAAATATTTTTAGAATCACCTTAAACCAAAGATAATTAATGTGGCTTGTTTGATTCTATGCATGCTTTTATGTGATGTTGTATGTGAGTCATAACAATATTAAACTGGCTAATCACGTAAAGTGAAAGAGGATTCACACCAAAACTCTTGAACGTATATACCTTGAGTACGAACAATGGGGGGAGTCGCATGGAACAGTGATCTATTACTTCTTATCGGGGTACAAGACGTTGTACTCTTTTATATTTTTAAAGCGCTGGAATACCGTCATTTTATGTGACATATATAATACGTTCTTGGAGTTGCTCCCGAGTTGGTGCCCAATAGGGCAATTTTAAAGGAAAGAAAATCCGTTCAATGAGAAATCCAAAGTTTAACAATAATAAGTAATGTTGTTTGATTTGAGCCTATGCAGTACTAGTGAAGAGTTGTCAATGGTAAGAAGTAAGTGAGTTATGCATTTATTATATTTTCATTACCAATCATGCTTTACATAGTCTTTGGTATTTATATACCCAGCTTTGTTGACTGTGTGATTTTTGTGCATGGCTTTATCTTTGACTCGGCCCTACGTTGACCCACTTGATGGTGAGTAGTTGTCTAAAATAAGAGAAAGCTACAGGCACAAGTGGACAAAAGTCAATTAGTGTGAGCGCTTGCATTGTAGTTTTCGTAGTTATGTGAACTTGTTACTTCTTATTGCGTTTTGTAGGATGTTGACTTTTATTCCTAAAGTTTAAAGTTTATCTGGTTTGGAAGGGCCATTAAGATGGCTATGAAGTGTAATAAAGACTTATTTGCTTTTGTTTTGATTTTGACTTTGATATGTTTTAAGTTTATTTCAAGTTTCATATTGAGTTTAAATTTGGTTTTGGTTTTTAAAGTCTTCCACTGTAGTACTTTGATAAAAGCCTTAGCCGTTATCACTGTGGCGGTATTACTTTGGTTTTTCTTAGACAATTAGGAGTTCTTAATAATTATTATTCTTTAGTTATATTATAATATTTTCCAGATAAATCTAGAGAAGGAAGTTAGTAAATTCCAGGGTGTTATAGTACCTTATTCCTAGACCCATGAAACTGGTGCACGACATAACTATTGGGAAGCTGACGCACCTCACCTTGGCCGGTGAGAACGTGTAATACTACATGCTTTATTTTGGAAATAAAAGATTTATAATATATATATATTAAATAATATATATATATATATATATATATATATATATATATATATATATTAAAATAAAAAAATAAAGAAAAAAATATTTGGACTTAGTCTTCCATCTTCCCACTACTAATGGGGAAGTTATATTTTGAAAAAAATAAAAAAATAATAATAACAAGAATAATAAAAAAATAATAATAATAAATAAAATTTTGAAACAAGTTTTACATATAACTTCAAAAGAGATCAATTTACAGTTTTCTTTTCACTTTGTTCTGTCAAACGTTTAAAAAAAAAATCTTCTTTGGTTAGTTGATAAAACCAATTCATATCTTCCTTCATAATCAAGCTTTAATTAAGTAAGTAATCAAAGGTCTTTTTCTCTAATTTTACTCTTTAAAATCAATTTGATTGAATTGCTTGTATGGGTTCATTATTATAGACAAAGGAGAATTTTTAGTTGAGGATTATTAGATCGTTCGTTCGACTTGCGATTACCCTTATCAAGGCAATTCTTATGTCCATCATTTTCTCATTAATCCTATTAAAATTTTGATGAGTTATGTGTCTCATGTATGGAGTGTATAGATTTTTTAAGCTGTTAAAATTTTATTTTTTTTATATATGTTGCATCAACTTTCACCCGTAATTGATAATTATTGTATTGTACAGAAGGGACGAGTTGTGCTAAGGAATTGCTATGTGGAGAGTTTTATTTGTCCTTTTATGATAAACAACGATAATCATTCGTAGACCACTTCGCTATATTGGTTTGCCCATTATTAATTTATTTACCTAAGTGTATTTGAAGAACTAAACTCCACAGTAGTTGAATCGGAGCATACTGGTTTCAAAATATATTAGATTTTATTNAAATTTTTTTTTTTTTTTTTTTTTTTCGAAATCCAATGTTTTTTTTGTTTTTTTTTTTTTTTTTTTTTGAAGTGGTTGAATTGTTTGGATTAAGAATGTAATTCCCCTAATTAACATGGATAGTGATTAAAATGAAATAGGGACATAAACCGTTGGGATGGATTCCTCAAAGGTTTGGAACAATAACCTATTAGTAGTGAACCCCTTGACGCTTAAGATCGATGGGCTTCTAATAGGTCGTGTAAAACTATGACATTATGATTGTGAAATTGTAGTCGTCCTCCTAATAGTGAACTCGTTGGTTTTGAACAATGGGCTTTTAGAGAGGGATGTGAACACTAAGGACTTTTGGCCATTGTGGAGATCGATATACTCATATCAGGGTGACGACCTTAGTAAGGTTTTGGGATTTAGTCCCCGCCTATCGACGTTCCGTTTCCCGCTTAAATAAAATATTAAGGGCTAACTAAATTATTATTGGATGTGTGTATAAATTTATTTACAGATGCTAAAATTATTATCTTGCAATGGGATGGATTATGAATTACCAGCTTTTCTCTGATTTTTTTTTATTTCTTTTCCTTTCTTGTACTTGTGTGTTTGCAGGTGAGTATGGGGAATTGTGGTATATGTCGCTAAGAGGGAAGAGCTCACCTTAATTAATTCTTGTTATTTTTAATTAGTAATGTTGTAATTCGAGTTGAAGTGTGTTTTCTTATTTCTAGTGAGTGTGATTTTATTAATTATATGAACTAGTGGTGTGAAGGTTTTATTTATAACTAAGTTTGGTTTATTTTAGTTTGTTTAGCCTTCCATTTATTTATATAAATGTTACGATAATACTCTAATAATAATAATAATAATAATAATAATAATAATAATAATAATAATAATAATAATAATAATAATAATAATAATAATAATAATAATAATAATAGTAATAGTAAAAAAAATTTACTCCTATTTGTTATTACGTTAAAAATATTTATTTAATTATTTATTTATTATTATTTTTTAATAAAAAAAAGGAGTTGTCATTAGAAGCAATTAACTTAAAATAGGAGAATTAGTTATGTGAGTTGATATTCAAGTGAGTGTATATATTAAACATGAGTGGGACGCGTAAAGGGTTTATATGTTTAATTGGAAGTACTCGATTGAGGTACTTGCTATGTGTTTCCTTTATGTTATGTATGTTGTAGATGGTGATAATAAAGAACACGCCCCGTAAACAAGTCGCTAGAAAGCACGCGTATCCACCACCTCCCACCCCATATAGCACAATGAACATGAGAAATGGAGAGTCTATTTCCGGTTACATTTTGTAGTTGGAAGTTATGCATGGATAACTATCATGTGAATGTTATGAGAAGGTGTAGTGATCACGACACTCCTGCTCGACAAGTCGATTGTCTCATTTGCACCCTGCCATTAGAGGCCCCGTGGATCAGCATTCAGCAGAAACTTTCTGACATTTTTCTAGGTGAACTTCCAAATGAGAAGAGATATGTGCACGAAGGGAAATGGTACCTCACTTTGGAATCCATAGAGGTATTTTTTATTGACGTATACATGAGGTGGAGGTATGAGAAGGAATTTCTCATGTATAATAAGAGTGTAAGCTCCTCTGACAGTGTGGGCAATAATCCTGACAACCGCACTCTGGTTGCAGATAATGATGTTGAGGAGAACCTTGAAGAGTAAAATAGAAATTTTTTTTTCTCCATCTTTCTCTGCTAGTTTCTTTTAGGGATTAGGTGGTTTTAAAAACGATCTTTCATTGGTCATTTATTTTGTTATGGATTTGTTAGCTATTTGACTTATTTGGATGTCGTCTTTATTTCGATTTGTTTTCTAGTTGTCGGTGTTACTTTAGGACATGAATGTATGTACATATTTTGCTGCAAAGAATTTGCTTAATTGTGTGTTTCATGATATCTCAAGTTTGCATGATATAATTTATGTTAAGTGTTGAGATTGTAAAGCTCAATGTCAAAGTTATTTATTTATTTTATAAAAAAAAAAAGAAGATGATGATGGACTAAAGAATTAACCTATGTACATCAGATATTAGGCTTTATACCTTGATCACGATTAGGTGAGTGGCGATAACATCAATTTTCGACTTTAACCATTGCAGGTTATTAGATGGCTAGTGAAGGGGTATATAGGAGGGCTAGATTTAGTGGAAGTCGAAATACGAATGAGAATCCTGAATAACTAGCTGAAAGACTCGGAATTCTAGAAGATTTAACTCGAAACATAGGTGTCGTCTTACAAAACCAAACCATAAACCGCAACAATGACGATCCTCAAGCCATTATGGCCAAGAAATTGCCACTCTAAAACCTCCTACCTATATAGGCTGAGAAGATCCTACCATTCTTGAAAATTGGTTAAGGGATAGTTATTCACTACTACGGAAACACCTGAGGCTCAGAAGGTGAACCAAGCCACGTTTTACCTCCATGAAGCTGCTGATACATGGTGAGAAGCTGAAGGTGCAACAATTAAAGCTCAACCTAACTTTAATTAGGATAAATTTAAGAAGGCCATTTGTGACAAGTTTTACCCTGAACATCTAAGATGTCAAAAGTACGCTGAATTTAATGAATTAGCCCGATTTGCACCAAAAATGGTTCCAACTGAGAAGGCTAGATCTGAGAAGTTCAAGGACGGGCTTAACTTTGATATTCTCCTAAGCATGGGAGGTGAAGGGTGTGCTACTTTTCAAGAGGCATATGGAAAGTCATGCAACATCTACCGTGTAAGGGAGCGCAAGGAAGAAGTGATGCAAAGGAAGAGAACTAGAGGTGTTGGAGATGATACCTAGAACCAGGTGGGTAAGAGGTTTAAAAATGGAAATGGAGGTGGATTTCAAGGAAATTGTGGGGGTTACAACAATCATGGTAATCGTTTTGACAATCGAAGTGGATTTCAAAACCAAGGAAACCAAGGTCAAACAAATCAATCTTCTAGATCGCACATGTGATGGTCTACTCTTGACTTGTTATGAGTGTGGGAACTTGGGACATAAGTCGTATTAGTGTCCACACAATATTGATGGACAGAACTCTGGAAAAACTCTCCAAACTGGTCATAATGGAGGACGGAATAGAGGTGGAAATGGAGGCAACACAAACCAGAATTATAAAGGTCAACACAATAATGGTCAAGAGATAGGGAATGGTCAACACTTCAACAACAATCAGGGAGGAAATGGGAATGATAATCGCGTTGGGGGAGTAAATGGACAAATTTATGTCATGAACCAGAATGAGGCGAACAACCAAATAATGTTGTGACTGGTACTTTTCTCATCAACTCCAATCCTTGTTATTGTTCTATTTGATTTTAGTGCTTCTCATTCTTTTGTATCATCCTCTTTTGTTAAGAAAGTAAGCATGAAACCATCCGCTAGTTGTCAAGCTAAAATTTCCATTCCTTCTGGTAAAATTATTCCTTATTCTTCTCTCTTTGAAAGTGTTCCTATCAATGTAGCAGGAACACAATTTCCAGCCGAACTTATTCAATTTGATCTTTTAGACTTTGATGTTATATTGGGAATGAATTGTCTAAGTAAATATAAGGCTAGAATAGATTGTCATAGTCAAAAGATTTCTTTAAATGGACCTAAAGGGAATAGAGTATCATATCAAGGCATTGTTACAAAACCCGGGATTAACATTATCTCTTCCTTAACCCTCCAAAGTTACATTAGAAAGGGTCATTGTGTGTATTTATACCATGTTAGGGATGTGAGTAAGGATGGTTTGAAGTTGGGACATATACCTATAGTTAGAGAATTTCCTGATGTATTTCCTAATGAGATTAGAGAAATGTCACCAATTAGAGAAATTGAGTTTAAGATAGACTTAGTGACGGGGGCAGGGCCAATTTCTAAAGCACTTTACAGGATGGCACCTGTATAAATAGAGGAGTTGAAAACTCAATTAGAGGATTTGCTAGACAAAGGGCATATATGACCTAGTGTTTCTCCATGGGGAGCATCTGTTTTGTTTGTGAAGAGAAAAGATGGGAGTTTAAGGCTATGTATTGACTATAGAGACCTCAACAATGTCATTGTCAAAAACAAATATTCATTACCAAGAATTGAAGACCTCTTTGATCAACTTAAGGGTGCTGGGGTGTTTACAAAAATCGATTTGCAGTCAGGTTATCACCAATTGCGAATAGTTGAAGAGGATGTTCCAAAGACGGCTTTTCGTACAAGACATGGGCACTATGAATTCACTATCATGCCATTTGGTCTTATTAATGCCCAAGTTTTTTTCATGGATATCATGAATCGAGCTTTCCAACCTTACTTAGATCAATTTGTTGTAGTCTTCATTGATGATATCCTAGTCTACTATCAGGATCGAGAAGAGCATGAGATGCACCTTAAGAAGGTATTGGAGATCCTCCAAGGAAAGAAGTTATTCGCTAAGCTTTCAAAATCTGAATTTTGGTTGGAAAAAGTCGCATTCCTAGGCCATGTCATTTCAAAAGAAGGAGTAGAAGTTGACCCCTCTAAGATACATGCTATCTTAGAGTGGCCACGGCCAACGAATGAAGCGTGAGGTAGCTGAATTTGTGTCCAAATGTTTGACTTGTCAGAAAGTAAAGGTCGAACATAGGAGGCCAGGAGGTCTACTTCAACCATTAGAGATACCAAGGTGGAAATGGTAATCAATTTCAATGGACTTCATTATGGGTTTACCTCTCACCAAAACACATAAGAATGCTATATGGGTTATTGTTGACCGGCTTACAAAGAGTGCTCGATTTGTTGCGATGAAGGATACTTGGACTTTACAACAATTGGCCAATGCTTATGTCCATGATGTCGTAAGATTGGATGGAGAACCAAAGGACATAGTTTCCGACAGAGATACAAGGTTTTTATCACATTTTTGGAAGAAACTGCAAGAAGCGGTCGTGACATTACTTAAGTGTAGTACGACATTTCATCCTGCTACAGACGGTCAGACAAAGCGCACAATACGAACATTGGAAGACATGTTGAGAGCATGTGTAATGGATTCCAAAGGGTCTTCAGATGAACATCTTATGTACATAGAGTTTTTCTACAACAACAGCTATCACTCAAGTATAGGAATGGCACTATATGAGGCGTTGTATGGGAGGAAATGTAAGAGTCCTGTTTGTTGGAGTGATATAAGTGAGTCCTTAACTTTAGGGCCAAAGATGATTGAGGAGACAACCCGACAAGTCAAGTTAATCCAAGAAAGGATGAAAGCTGCTCAGGATAGACAAAAATCTTATGCAAACCAAAAATAGAGAACTCTTGAATTTGAGGGGAGAAAGCATTGCTTTAGGTGTCACCCATGAAAGGAGTCATTCGATTTGGGAAAAAGGGAAAGTTGACTCCTAGATACATTGGTCCATATGAGGTTCTAGAGAGAGTTGGAGAGGTTGCTTATAGGTTAGCATTGCCAATAATGGAGTTAGCACATGTCCATAATGTGTTCCATATATCTCAACTTCGAAAATAACACCATGATCCCACCTATATTCTTCAACCTGAGAAAATTGAGCTGGAATCAAGTCTAACGTTCGAAGAGCTTCCTATTCAAATCTTAGACTATAAAACCAGAAACAAGATGGTGAAAATGGTAAAAGTGTTGTGCTCGAACCATAATATAGAAGAAGCTACTTGGGAAGCTGAGAAGGAAATGCAAGAAAAATATCCTCCACGCTTTGATCAGGTATAATTCATGTTCGGGTACGTGTTTCGGGACGAAATAATTTTTTAAGGGGGGAGGAGAATCTAAATGATGAATCTATAGAATCTTACTTGTCCTGAATCCCTTACTATCTTACTCAACTAGTTTCTTATGGTATTATGTTTAAAGTTCGAGGACGAACTTTCTCTAAGGGGAGTGAATTGTAGTACTACATGCTTTATTTTGGAAATAAACGATTTATAAATATATATATATAAAATAAAGAAAAAATATTAAGAAAAAAGATATATATATGTATATATAATATTTGGACTTAGTCTTCCATCTTCCTACTTCGGATGGGGAAGTTATATTTTGAAAAAAAAAAAAATAATAATAATAATAAAAATAATAATAATAAATAAAATAATAATAAATAAAATTTTGAAGCAAGTTTTACGTTTAACTTCAAAAGAGATCAATTTACAGTTTCTTTTCACTTTGTTCTATCAAACGTTTTAAAAAAAAAATAATAAATAAAAAAAAATCTTCTCTGGTTACTTGGTAAAACCAATTCATATTTTCCTTCATACTCAAGCTTTAATTAAGCAATCCAAGGTCTTTTCTCTAATTTAACTCTTTAAAATTAGTTTAATTGAATTGCTTGTATGGGTTCATTATTGTAGACAAAGGAGAATTTCTAGTTGAGGATTATTAGATCGTTCGTTCGACTTGTGATTGCCCTAATCAAGGAAATTCTTATGTCCATCACTTTCTCATAAATCCTGTTAAAGTTTTGATGTGTTATGTGTCTCATGTATAGAGTGCATAGATTCTTTAACCTATTAAATTATAATTTTTTTATATATATGTTGCATCAACTTTCATCCGTAATTGATAAGTATTGTACTCTACAGAAGGGATGAGTTGTGCTAAGGAATTGTGATGAAGCTATCGCACACCTATCAAAAATAAACCTAACCACTCTAACTAATATAGCTAGCGAAGTAGGGATCGAATCCACAGGGAAGCAATAAAACCTATTAGTTCTAAAAAGTTAGACTGTGTAAAGGGCCTTTGAGTGGCAATTGTGATCAAGAAATTAACTACAATTAGAACTAAATTGATTAAGGGAATAAATTAATGACTAAACCTAGGACATCGGTTCACCACGGATTACCAAATGAACTACACACAATTAATTAATTACTTATTAATTTCCTTGAAGTAATGTCCACTAATTCTCTCGAATCTAGTCCCCTTCAAAACTCCTCTAATGGCTCTCGCTCACTTAGACTTGTTTTGCCTATTGTCCTTACGATGTAATTGTGGTAATCTTACCTCTCGGCATCGATTTCAACAATATCAAACTAACAATTAAACCTGGCCAGTATTTAATTGAAAGCAATAACAATTGACAACAGGAATTCAAGTACATTAATAGTTAAACTAATATTTATGAGCAAAACATCAACAATCAACCCATAGATCCCCTAGTCCTAGAAAAGAAACTACTCACTCATAATTGAAAGAACAGAAACTAAATCAATAGAAGAAATTAAAATCCTAAACATGATTAAACTAAACAAACCAACAATAATCAAGAATTTAAATCTAAACATAAAACTAATAAAACTAAGAGCATAAGTTAAAACTAATAATAAACATTAATTAAGAACAAGAATTGAGATTGAAATAAAACCTGAATATTATTGATTGAATGATTGACAAGAATTCCACACATAGAGAGAATTTAAGAGTAAACTAGGGTTTTTAAAAGTGTAAAAGGCGTAAATGACAAAATTAGAAGCCTAAACATTAAGTACTAAGCCTAACACGAGGAAAATCACGCGGAAAACCCCCCTTGGAGCCACCCACCCGGAGGGGCCCGGGCGTGCAGCCCTCACCCGAGCAGTCAGACTCGGTCCGGCCGGGCAGCTTCCTTGGCTTCATTTCTCGGTTTTTTCTCGCTCTTCCTTAATTACTTCTTTAATTCTTCATTTTAGCTCTTCTAATCTTCAGTTAAACTTCCCAAATTACTTCAAATCTTCACTAATTTCTTCAAGTTCTTGAAAAGGCTCGAAAAACAACGGTAAATCATCGATTCCTGTAAAATCTAATAAAAAGCACAACAAACACTGGAAATAGCAAAAGTTAGTAGAAATGGCTCAAAAGAAGCATCTTAGAGATAAAAATCAATCGGGATCGGGGGTAAAATACATATCACATATCAACTTATCAAACTCCCCCAAGCCAAACCTTTGCTTGTCCTCAAGCAAACAACTAAGCAAACAATGAATTCACCCCTTTGACTTTGCAAAACAAGATTAACTCAAGCAATTCCGAGAATGCAAGTTCCTCAATCAACCCATCAAAATCCCTTGACCGCTATCCACTTGGATCAAAATCAATATGCCAACCATGTAAGAAATAGAAGTCGATGACTAGAGTAGCTCACTAAGTGTCACTCCACACATCAAATTGAGCATAAATAATTAAGCTCACCCTTAATCCCAAATAAGAATGCAAATGCAATAAGTGTTTGAATGCAAAATTTGAGAACCCAAACCCACATCTCACACCTCATGCAAGTGTTTAAAGGTAGTCACTCAATCCTAGTATGAATGTCGACTCGAAATGCAAGTAATACTCCCTAGCTTTGGCAATTGACTCAATTCATAAGAACTAAAAACATGCACATGCCGATCAAAAAGGTCTTTATAAGCTTGTAACGTGGCTAGGGTGATGGGTAGGATAAATTTGGAAAATGTGGTGGTAAATGCGGGCTATACGCATGCAACAATCAAAGATCATAGTCAACATCTCCAACATCAACTCCAACATCAAATCAATTCTCAAGGAATCACATCACACCATAAACTTACATTTCAACTAATCCAAGTATCACAAGCTTTTCTTTATCAACATTTTTTCATTTCTTCTTTTTTTTCATTTTTCATTTCTTTTTTTTTTTCAACTTTCAAGATTTTTTCAATTTAGGCTCACGACTCTTAATGACATGTCAAAGACAAAATCATCACACATACATATCTAGGCCAAAATAAAAGATGTATAACATTTTGACTCTTCATTAAAACTAGCCTAAAAATTGGTATGCAGAGCCTTAATGTGAGACCTATTATTAAACTTTTAACAACAACCATTCACAATTTTCCAGTCCTCCAAAACCTCCAACAAATGCAAAACAACAACAAAACAACTCCTCAACTCCCCCAAGCCAAGCTTAGGCATATATCAAATGATTAGAACATGGCCAAATAGGGTTGTAATGTGGCTAAAATGCAAATGAAGGGTAAAAGCTCAAAGTAAGGACCAAGGGAAAATTTTGTGAAGGAATGCCTACAATCTAAAAGCTCCTAAAAGAAATTAATGCCTTTTATCATTCGCGACATGTAACACACCAAAGCCAAGCTACTAGAGTCAAAAGCCAAAAACATGGATCATACAAGCACCAGGAACTAAGCACACATGAAAAGAAATAAGCGTAGAGATAATGTATATGGCACAAATCCTCCCGTTAACACAGTTCAAGCCTCTACTCTACACATGACTATAATGGCAAGATTAGAAACTATTTCAAGCTAAGTCAAGTTTAAGTCCAAGTCGGCAATTCCCAAAACATAACTCATCACATGCCCAAATCAATCAAAAACAAAATGCGGGGAACAGGGAAGTCACCATTCACAAAGTTTCATCAAACCATTCAATCAATCAATCAACTAAAGCTAACTACCAAAAGCAAATAAAAAACTAAATTATGAAAGCAGTACATTTTTTTTTGGTCATATGTAAACTCCTACTTCTAACAAGTAGTACAAACCATATGACTATCCTAAGAAAGCAATAAAAACTGCACTAGAAAGCAATAAAAACTAAACTAAGAAAGCAATAAAATTACCTCCCCCAAGCCTGAGTCAGCAATGTCCTCATGCTGAAGGAAGTAAGGTGAGAGAGAAGAGAGGTGGTGGAGCGGTTTAGGGAGTCATGGGGATGTAATATGATGTTTATGGTTGAGAGGATGAAGTTTTGCAAGGATAAGAAAGAGGTGTGAGTGGTAGATGATATTGCATATAGCATACACGGATTGAAATATGACCACCTCTCACTATTTCGAACATATCTCACAAATTATAATTAGGATTAACATGATTCTTGTTGCATTGGAAATTAGACTCAAAGAGCTTTCCAACGCTAGGTCGTACTCCTCGTGGAACATGCAGAAAAAGTTATTGCCGTTTAAAATTGACCCTTTGAATCTACCGCGAACAGTCGATCCGCCCGGGTCGAAGGACCGACGCCCGGATTAGGTTGCTCACCCGGAGGGGTCCGGGCATACAACTCTTTTTCCAAATTTCTAAAAAATTCTAAGTGTTCAGTTTTGGGTTGCGCGCCCGGGACGATTGCCACACGCCCGGATTATGGCTGTTCGCCCGGAGGGGTCCGGGCATACGGCTCTTCTCTCTTCTTCCTTGTTTTATGTCGCTCAACACCTACAAAAACACCCAAAAACACTTGGGAAACAATATTAGTCCCTCACTCTCCTCACCAGGACCAAGAATAGAGTTAAAGTTCCTACTAAACTACGAAAATGAAAATGAAAAAGCTACTAAAAACTAAACTACCTACGGGTTGCCTCCCGCAAAGCGCTTGTTTAAGGTCATTAGCTTGACCATGTTACCTCATAGCTCAAGGAGGATCGAAGAGTGAACGTGAACCACATTTAGTTAAATAATCAAAGCAATTAGGAATTATTGGTTGCTCAAATGCTTCACGTTCTTTGTTAAAAACCTCAACATTTTTCGTATCCATATTACAAGCATGAGAAGATTGTTTTCGAGGTTTTCGACGTTTCTTGGGATGGGATTTCCTTTTCTTTTGATCCTGACATAGCTTGTTATTAACATTATCTTCATCACCTGCAATAGAATCCAAACACACAGGAGCAGCCAGAAGATCCTTATTAGGGGATCGAGGCAAGTCATTAAGAACAATTTCATTAAGAGTATAAATTGCATGACATGATTGTTTTATCATAGGATTTTTCAATGCACTATCAAGGTTAAAGGTAACCTTGTCATCACCTACAGAAATAGTCAAATTTCCATTCTTTACATCAATAACAGCACCTGCAGTGTGTAAGAATGGTCTACCAAGTATAATTGGAATATAAGCATCCTCATCCATATCTAACACAATTAAATCAACAGGAATAAAGAATTTCCCGATTCTCACCGGGACATCCTCTAAAATACCTTTAGGGTACTTCACTATCCTATATGCCATCTGCAAAGCAATATTAATAACCTTCAAAGCACCTATATTAAAATTTTTGCAAATAGATAAAGGCATGACACTAACACTGGCCCCTAAATCACATAAAGCTTTATCAATAAATAATGGGCCAATGTTACAAGGAATAGAAAAACATCCCGGGTCTTTTAGCTTAGGTGGTGACTTGTTTTGCAATATAGCACTGCACTCCTCCGTAAATGCTACGGTCTCCACCACATTCAACTCACGTTTCCTGCTCAAAATATCTTTCAAAAATTTAGTGTAAGTAGGAGTTTGAGTTATCAAATCAGTAAAAGGAACAGTAACCTGCAAATTCTCCACAATATCTATAAATTTACTAAAATGATTATCATTCTTACTTCTAGTCACCCTGTTTGGAAAGGGCAACCTAACCTGTGACCTCGGGATCGTATCAATCGATGTGTCATCTACCTTCTCCTTAGGTGATAAAGCTTTCTTATCTGGAACTGTCTCCAAATCTTCAATCACCACATCACTGGTCTTCTTAGCTCCACCTGCAACATCAGAATGAACATCATCAGTAGGCATTTTCGAACCCTCATAAGCAGTTCCACTCCTCAAAGTAATGGCATTGACATGGTCTCTCAGAGGATTCTGTGGTACCTATGATACTGCAGGTGTAGGTTGTGATGGAAGGTGGCCTGGTTGCCTTTGAGCAGTTGATTGTGCAACCTGAGCTATTTGAGTGTCTAGGTGCTTGTAGTGAGCCTGCATTGCCTCCATATTTTTCTGCATCTGCAACATCATATTCTTCAGCTCTGAAATTTCACCACTAGGTTGAGCCGGCAATGGTGGTGCTGATAGTGGTGGCCTGCTGAAACCTGGTGGGTGTGGTGGTACATATCTCTACATCTGCTGGTGTGCCTGCGGAGGTGGTATAGCTTGCTGAGGATTCTGCACATTGCTATTGTTCTTGTAGGAAAAGTATGGATGATCCTTCCAGCCCGGATTATATGTATTGGAAAATAAATTGTTCTTGTAGGCTTGAAAGGCACACACTTGCTCTACTGAATTGGTACATAACTGGGAACTATGACCGAATGAACCACAGGAATCACAAAAAGGGTCAGTGTATCCCGAAAGTGCAGCTACAGGTAATGGTGGAGGAGCTGTAGTACCAATCTTATCAATCTTATCAAGCTTCCCGAGCAAAGATAAGAAACTGCCTCAAAGAACCGATTAGTTAATTGAGACTAAGAAAAATAAAAAGGAAACAGTATAAACCCAACTAACATAATTAAAAATTGGCTCCCCGGCAACGGCGCCAAAATTTGATGAGGCTATCGCACACCTATCAAAAATGAACCTAACCACTCTAACTAATATAGCTAGCGAAGTAGGGATCGAATCCACAGGGAAGCAATTAAACCTATTAGTTCTAAAAAGTTTAGACTGTGTAAAGGGCCTTTGAGTGACAATTGTGATCAAGAAATTAACTAGAATTCGAACTAAATTGATTAAGGGAATAAATTAATGACTAAACGTAGGACATCGGTTCACCACGGATTAACAAATGAACTGCACACAATTAATTAATTAGTTATTAATTTCCTTGAAGTAAAGTCCACTAATTCTCTCGAATCTAGTCCCCTTCAAAACTCCTCTAATGGCACTCGCTCACTTAGACTTGTTTTACCTATTGTCCTTACGATCTAATTGTGGTAATCTTACCTCTCGGCATCGATTTCAACAATATCAAACTAACAATTAAACCTGGCCAGTATTTAATTGAAAGCAATAACAATTGACAACAGGAATTCAAGTACATTAATAGTTAAACTAATATTTATGAGCAAAACATCAACAATCAACCCATAGATCCCCTAGTCCAAGAAAAGAAACTACTCACTCATAATTGAAAGAACAGAAACTAAATCAATAGAAGAAATTAAAATCCTAAACATGATTAAACTAAACAAACCAACAATAATCAAGAATTTAAATATAAACATAAAACTAATAAAACTACGAGCATAAATTAAAACTAATAATAAATATTAATTAAGCACAAGAATTGAGATTGAAATAAAACCTGAATATTATTGATTGAATGATTAACAAGAATTCCACACTTAGAGAGAATTTAAGAGTAAACTAAGGTTTTTAAAAGTGAAAAAGGCGTAAATGACAAAATTAGAAGCCTAAACATTAAGTACTAAGCCTAACACAAGGAAAATCACGCGGAGAACCCCCCTTGGAGCCACCCGCTCGGAGGGGTCCGGGCGTGCAGCCCTCATCTGGGCGGTCAGACTCGGTCCGAGCAGGCAGCTTGCTTCGCTTCGTTTCTCGGTTTTTGCTCGCTCTTCCTTAATTACTTCTTCAATTTTTCATTTTAGCACTTCTAATCTTCAGTTAAGCTTCCCAAATGACTTCAAATCTTCACTAACTTCTTCAAGTGCTTCAAAAGGTTCGGAAAACAACGGTAAATTATCGATTCCTGTAAAATCTAATAAAAAGCACAACAAACACTCGAAATAGCAAAAGTTAGTAGAAATGGCTCAAAAGAGCCGTCTTAGTGATAAAAATCAATCGGGATCGGGGGTAAAATACATATCAAATATCAACTTATCAAATTGCTACGTGGAGAATTTTATTTGTCCTTTTATGATTGTAGACACCGAAAATTTATCAAAAGTATCAAAATTAAAATAAATTAACTATTTGAGTAAAATAAAATAAATATTTGCTGAATTTAATTAATTTAGACCTTTAAATTAAATACCCAAATTAATTATATAAATTGGGTCATAATTAAGTTGTTTGGGCCGATTATATTATTAGTCCAAATAAAATGTCTACCGTGCTAAAAAGACTACAAGACTTCCAAGTCATCAAAAGAGTCCAAGCCCACATCTCCAGGTCCAAGATGGAAGTCAAATTCTCATGAAAGAAGAGGAGAAATTCATTGGGAAAAAAGTCAATCGAGGACATTCCAAAGAATTTACAAACTCTCTCTGTCAGCAATCAACAGGCACTACAAAATTGTGCCGGTTGTTCAGGGTTACTCAAACACATTCAAAGTGACATTAAAGCTGGTCAACCCCCACTCAAATTTGGTTGACAATAGCAGGTGTCATCTTTGGTTGACGTCGACAGGTGTCATCTTTGGTTGACGTCAGCGACTGTCAAATTTGGTTGACGTCGACAAGTGTCATCCTAACAGTGGAACAGAATCAGAAGGCTTAGTTTATTTTCTATAAACTGTTTACAGAGATTGTACCTACATTCAAATTATTAATAAAATATCATTTTTTTACTTAATTGCTTGTCGTTGACTTTGACTTGAAGTTTAGTAGCCACAAATTTCTGGCACGCTCGGTGGGACCATCTCTGCTTCTCATCTCTGAATGTCTTCCAACAAGAGCATTTCCAAGTCTGCTGAGAAAAAGAAGTCTGTCAATACTCGATGACAATCAGCAAGCCTCGGTGAAGTCATTCGAAATACTGACAATGGCATATTCATCAGGGGAATGAAAAGAGTTGCAGTCACGTCTGCTGCAGCAAGTCTGCGTGCAGTCGCGGTACCTACCAAAGTACGCAATAATAGCGTTGTTGAGGCTGCTTTGGAGGCACTTAACACATCTTATAGGGCGCGTGAGTCTCCTGTCTTTGGTTCAAACTCTACCACTGAACATACAAGTTCAAGTTCCATTGCTGGACACAAACGATTATCATTTACTTCTTTCAAGTCGCCAAGACAATTGACGTTGACATGGAAGAAGACTTAGTCGTTAACACTAGTCCCCTTTACAACCTAAACATAGAGGTTGAATCTGAAACTGATAGTAGTTCTCCTCTATCATCTCCTTTCAGGCCTTTTGTGCTCAAGGAATCAGGTGAATCATCACAGCTAAACACTGCCTCTGTCATGGTGATTCATGAAAACAAAACCATGGAGGAACAACTTGCCGACGTGAATGCTCTCATTAGCAAGTTANCTCATTAGCAAGTTGATAAGAGATGGAGAGGAAAAGGATGCTGAAATTAAGAAGCAAAACGAGCAAATTGCTAAACTGACAAAGAAGATTGGGATGCAAATTGTTGAATCGTCTGAAAGTGACGAGGACAACTCTAAACCTGAGGATAATTAAGACAACGAGAAGGACAAAGCTGGTGATCCCAAGAATGCTTTAGTTACTGCTCGACAAATTAAAGAAATGATAGCTGAAGCAATCAAGAATCAAACAAGTGTCAGTGGAAAGGAGGATCATCGTTAAGTGAAGCCTTATAACAAGAGGATTGATAAGTTGCGCATGCCAGCCGGTTATCAACCACCGAAGTTCAATCAATTTGATGGTAAGGGCAACCCTAAGAAACATGTCGCACACTTCGTTGAGACGTGTAACAATGCTGGTACTACCAATGACTTGTTGGTCAAACAATTCGTTCGTTGTCTCAAGGGTATTGCCTTTGATTGGTATACTGATCTTTCCCCCCAATCAATTGATAGTTGGGAGCAAATGGAGGGAGAATTCTTGAATCGGTTTTATAGTACCAGGCGTGTTGTCAGCATGGTTGAGTTGACTGACACTACACAGTGGAAGGATGAACCGGTCGTTGACTACATTAGTCGATGGCGCGCTCTAAGTCTTGAATGCAAGGACAGACTGACTGAAACTTCTGCTGTAGAGATGTGTATTAATGGAATGGATTGGGATTTGCGGTACATTCTTCGTGGAATAATGCCAAAGACATTCCAGGAGTTAGCAACACGGGCCCATGACATGGAGCTTACCATTGCTAGCAAAATTAAAAGTAAAGAAAAATCTGAGACTAAGGAAAAGAAAGAGTTCAGAAAGGGTGATAAACTTCTAAAAGCTCTACAAAAGAGTCNCAAAAGAGTCAATGGTGATCACTACCTCTTCTTCTCCTATTAAAATCTCAGGAAAGGCTAAGGAGGAGAAGAAGACTTCTTACCCAAGAGCTTATAGAGGTGATAAGCCAACCTTAAAAGAGTTGCAAGCAAAGAAGTATCCGTTCCCTGACTCAGATTTGTCTGGAATGCTGGATGAATTGTTGGAAAAGAAGATAATTGAGTTGCCTGAATCTAAGCGGCCTGAGGAAATGAATAAAACATCGGATCCAAACTACTGTCAATATCACAGGTTGGTGAGTCACCCTATTGAAAAGTGTGTTACATTGAAGGAGAGGATCATGCGTCTTGCTCAAGAAGGGAAGATTGTGCTTGATCTCGATGAAGTTGTAGGGACTAACCATGTTGTAGTAGTGACTGATGAGCCTTCTCTTCAGTTAGAATTAATACAGTTTGGGTCTCTGGAGCCTGTATTGCTGCAAGTCCGACCATTCCATGTTCAATGTAAAACGGAGACACATGTTGAAAAGTATGTGTCAAACGACGATGACAATGACGAAGGATGGACCCTAGTGACAAGGAGGTGTACTAGGAAGCAAATGACTTCAAAGTTGCAACCCCCTTACCAAACTAGAGGACAACAAAGAAATAAAACTGCTAAGCGCCCAAAGAGGGGACCAAAAAGGGTCACAAAACATAAAATGATGCAAGATGAAGTGCTTAAACAAGAAATTGTTACTCCTATAACTTTAGAAGAATTCTTTCCCAAAGAGTACTTGAATGTTGTGACTGTCAACACAGTCTCAGTTGAAGTTAAGGAACATGAAAATGATGAAGAAGAAGAAGAAGAAGAAAAGAAGGATGAACAAGTTAATGAGCATGAGGTGTCACTTAAATTAACCCTTCAACATTTGGGGACGTCCACGGATCCAAAGATATCGGCTATCCTTGATGCTTTCCCCACGCGCATGGGATGGTGGGAAATATTTCGTTTGCCAAGAGAAATGTGTAAACAACTGGCTTTGGCACTTCAGCAACCAGAGCTGTATGCCGACAGGGCGGAAGATGTTGGTGAAGTCAAAGAAAATTCTGACAAATGCGCGTCATGTAATAGCGCCATAGTCTTTACTGATGATGACTTGCTCATGGGATCTAAACCCCACAACCGTCCATTATTTATGACAGGATTCGTTCGGGGTCAAAAGGTCGGTCGTATTCTAGTAGATGGTGGGTCGGCTGTAAACATCATGCCTAAGTCCACAATGAATGAATTAGGGATCACAGTAGCAGAACTATCCCAAAGTCGAATTGTGATTCAAGGATTTAATTTGGAGAGTCAGCGTGCAATTGGCATAATTCGTGTCGATCTCACCATGGGTGATTTGACAACACCTACTCTTTTTCATGTGATTGATGCTAAAACTTCTTACAAAATGCTGCTTGGACGCCCATGGTTGCACGAAAATGGTGTGGTTGCATCTACCCTCCATCAGTGTTTAAAATACTATCGTGGAGGAGTAAGGAAACTTAATGGAGATGTCAAGCCCTTCACTACAGCAGAGTCTTACTTAGCGGGTACCAAGTTCTTTGAGAGTGATGAGGGAACTTCGTCTGAAATATTGTCATCTCAAATTGCTTCAACAGGCAAAAAGGAAAACAAAACAAAGGTTCAGGCTCCAACACTAGTAAAAATCACTAAGTCAACTCCTGTTGAACAGTAAATTCTTCCGGAAGAGACGGCCGAAGAAAAAGTTGAAAGCTTTCTTCCTAAGAAGACAGAGACAACTCCAGTTCTCCGTTATGTACCCATGTCGCGCCACAAGGAAGGCAAATCACCATTTGTGTTGTGTCAAGATGCTCAAGTTAAGCATAGCCAAAATCAAAAGGCTACAACTTTGGTTAAGGAATTAAAGGATAAAGATGTTGTATTACCATTGTCTAAAGGTAGTCAAAGTCAAAAGCCAATGACTTTCAAGTGGGTCGAAAGTTCCAAAAACCAAGGTCTCAATAAAGACAAGTTCGACCCAAAAGCATATAAGCTATTGGCAAAAGCTGGGTATGACTTTGAAAATCCCACGCCGATGGGAAAAGTTGTTGAAGTTAAGGCAAACGGACTCAATGGTACGCAAAAGATGCTTCAGCAGTATGGCGTTAAAGTAAATGCGCCTAGGGCAGGTCTCGGTTTTGAATCGTCCGAGCCTATCAAGATCACTGTCGGGCATAAGGCAAATACTTCTTCCATGCAATACATTACAGCATCGAAATTGGATGAAGGAGGGGGTGAAGACGATGACATGCCACCACGTGGTTCTATATCTAATAGGGTAGATCCATCAAGACCCAAATCACGCCCCTCTGTATTTGACAGGCTAGGCAAACGCGAAGATGTTGCAAAGAACGATGATCAAATCTTATCTCCAAAAGCTTTATGCATAAGGGATAAGCCATCTGTCTTTAACAGGATTGGTGCAACACCTAAGATTCAAAAGTCGTCGCGACAGTCGATCTTTAGTCGTTTGAAGAGTAAAGCTAATGAAGCTAAGGAAGATGATTCCAAGAAAAGTCGTGTTAAAGGAAGGTATGATGTCAGGAGTGTCATTCCATCTAGGATGATACAAAAGCAAGAGGTTGATATCACCAAACGACAGCCTCTAAAGGCCAAGAGCCGGATTGTTATCATCTTTAAGCAAGATGAACCATGTGCAAGAATTCTCTAACTTAGAGGAAGAAGTTGTAACTGATAAAGCTCCCAAAACATTGGAAGATGGTGGGCAAGCCACGGTGGATAATTTGAAAGAGCTAAACTTAGGGAGTTCTAAAGATCCTCGACCAGTGTATGTTAGTGCTCATCTCTCTCAAGAAGAGGAGCAAGAATACCATAATCTGTTGTCTAATTATAAAGATGTCTTCGCCTGGAGTTACAAAGAAATGCCAGGACTCAACCCAAAAGTTGCGGTACATCGCTTGGCAATAAAGAAAGGTGTCAACCCAAAGAAACAACCTTAGCGAAGGTTCAGGCCAGAGTTAATCCCTGAAATAGAGAGTGAAGTTAAAAAGCTCATAGATGCTGCCTTTATTCGCGAAGTCAAGTACCCAACTTGGATAGCAAATATAGTTCCTGTAAGGAAGAAAAATGGACAGTTGAGGATTTGTGTTGACTTTTGTGATTTGAATGACGCATATCCAAAAGATTACTTCCCTCTTCCAGTCACTGAAATCATGATCGATGCAACTACTGGTCATGAGGCTTTGACATTTATGGATTGTACAGCTGGATACAATCAGATTCAAATGGCGAACGAAGACCAAGAGGCAACTGCCTTTCGCACTCCAAAAGGGATATTTTGCTACAAAGTCATGCCTTTTGGACTAAAAAATGCTGGAGCTACATACCAACGGGCCATGCAAAAGATATTTGAAGATATGATGCACAAAATCGTGGAATGCTATGTTGATGATTTGGTGGTTAAGTCTACAAGAAGGAAGGACCATTTGGAAGACCTTCGCAAAGTGTTTGAGCGATTCTGAAAATGTCAACTTAAAATGAATCCTCTTAAATGCGCATTCGGCGTCACGTCTGGCAAGTTTCTAGGATTCATTGACATACAGGCATTGAGATCGATCAAGTNATCGATCAAGCCAAGATCAAAGCGATCCAAGAAATGCCACCACCCAAGAATCTCAAGGAGCTGAGGGGCCTCCAAGGGCGCCTTGTTTATATACGACGATTCATTTCTAATCTTCCCGGAAGATGTCATCCTTTTAGTCATCTCATGAAGAAGGGTTCCCCATTTGAATGGGATGAATCATGTCAAAATGCTTTCCAAAGCATAAAAAATTATTTGTCTTCTCCTCCAGTGCTGGGGGCACCAATTAAAGGGAAGCCACTTATCCTTTATATTGCCGCACAAGAACGATCCTTGGGGGCAATGTGTGCCCAAGAAAATGAAGAGGGTAAAGAAACTGCGCTGTATTACCTAAGTAGAACCTTGGTAGGAGCAGAAATGAATTACTCTCCCATTGAGAAAGTTTGTCTTGCTTTGGTTTTTGCCATCCAAAAGTTGAGACACTACATGCAGGCTCATACAGTTCATGTTGCTTCAAAAGCAGACCCAATCAAATACATATTGTCAAGACCAGTACTCGCGGGTCGACTTGCAAAGTGGGTCATTCTTTTTAAACAATATGACATCATTTTTGTCCCTCAAAAAGCTGTTAAAGGACAAGCAATAGCTGAATTCTTTGCAGATCATCCAGTACCCGCAGAATGGGAATTTAAGGATGATGAGTTGCCAGGAGAAGGAGTATTCTATGTGGATGTCTTACCACCTTGGCAAATGTATTTCGATGGGGCAGCTCGTCGTGATGGAGCAGATGCAGGGGTTATACTACTGTCACCCGAAAAGCATGTGCTAACTTATTCATTTGTCTTGACTCGACTATGCTCAAATAATGTGGCTGAGTACCAAGCTCTTATCATAGGCCTCCAAATGGCTATTGAAATGGGAATAAAGGACTTGGACATTTTTGGAGACTCACAATTGGTCATAAGTCAACTTTCTGGTGAATATGAAGTCAAGAAAGAAGACTTACTCCCTCTCCACAGGCGTGCTTTGAAGCTACTGGCCAAGTTTGAAACTACTAAGTTAGAACATGTTCCAAGAAGTGCCAATAAGATGGCTGACGCGCTTGCTAATCTTGCAGCCACTTTGGCACTGGGGGCAGAGGAGACCATGAATGTACCTGTGTGTAATCGATGGGTTGTGTCGCTTGATGAGGAAGAGAGTGATGAAGAGGTCAATTCAATATTTGTCTATCAAATTAACAAGGAGGATTGGCAACAACCACTTATAGATTACTTGGAACATGGAAAGCTACCAAGCGATCCAAAGCGCAGGAATGAGATACGTCGTCGAGCTCCTAGATTTACATACTACAAGAAAACACTTTATCGAAGGTCCTTTCATGGCCTTTGGTTGAGGTGCCTTGCAGAAGATGAAGCGACAAAAATCATGGAAGAAGCTCACTCTGGGATCTGTGGTGCTCATCAATCAGGCCCAAAGTTGCATGATCATGTCAAAAGAATGTACTACTGGCCTACAATGGTACAAGATTGCATGGATTACGCAAAGAAATGTGAAGCATGTCAGTTCCATGCCAACTTTATTCAACAATCCCCAGAACCATTACATCCTACAGTGGCTTCTTGGCCCTTTGAAGCATGGGGACTTGATGTCATAGGACCTATCACTCTAAAGTCGTCCACAGGCCATGCATACATTTTGGCTGCAACGGACTATTTCTCCAAGTGGGCTGAAGCAATTCAACTTCGTGAATTGAAGAAAGAAAATGTGGTTGACTTCATTCGAACTCACATTATCTATAGATATGGTGTACCAAAATGAATTGTCACTAACAATGGGACACCATTTTACAACAGGTTGATGACAAGTCTCTGTGAAAAGTTCAAATTCACCCAACATAAGTCGTCAATGTACAACGCTCCTGCAAATGGGCTAGCTGAAGCCTTTAACAAAACGCTTTGTAACTTGTTGAGTAAAGTAGTGTCAAAAACTAACCGTGATTGGCATGAGCGAATTAGAGAAGCTCTTTGGGCATACAGGACAACATATAAGACTGCAACACAAGCAACGCCATATGCTTTGGTGTATGGTGTGGAACCTGTTCTACCATTGGAGTTGCAAATCCCATCATTACGAGTTGCTATACAAGAAGGCCTAACCAATGAATAAAGCGATAAGCTTCGATTAGCAGAGTTATAAGCACTTGATGAAAAGAGGCTACAGGCTCAACAAAGTTTAGAATGCTACCAAGCTCGCATGTCACGGGCCTTTAATAAAAAGGTTAGGCCTCGTTCCTTTCAAGTTGGAGACATGGTGTTGGCAGTAAGAAGACCTATAATTACATCCCGCAAGACTGGGAACAAATTCACATCTAAGTGGGATGGCCCTTATGTGGTGCGAGAGGTCTATACAAATGGATCTTACAAGATAGTAGATAGTGATGGGCTGCGCATTAGTCCTATAAACGGAAAATTCCTTAAACGCTACTACTCTTGAAGGGAAGTTTGTTGACAGTAGTAAAAGGTAAAAAAAAAAAAAAAAAGATGTTCCTAGAACTATGTATGGCTTGATCTTGCAAAGCGATGTCATTGTTGCTTGCAAGTACGTAGGCAGCTTGAGTAAGTAGAAGTGATGTGACATTCGATGATATATGATGAAAGAATGAAAACTCAAGTTCAGCCAAAAAAAAAAACTATCTCCTAAGTAAGAGTATAAACTGCAAGTTCAAAAAAAAATTGTCTCTTGAGCAAGAGTATAAACTGCAAGTTCAAAAAAAAAACTATCTCCTAAGCAAGAGTATAAACTGCAAGTTCAAAAAAAAAACTATCTCCTATGCAAGAGTATAAACTGCAAGTTCAAAAAAGAAATCTCCTGGCCCGCATGAGTCTAAACTGCGAACGGCTAAAACAAAAACAAATAAATAAACAAAATTAACGAGGCAAGGCCTAATTAACGTCCATCCATGTTGTGGGTGTAATCGAGGACTGGTAGTCAAGTATCTGCCTCTTATGTTCCTCAAACTCCTTAATTGCTTCGGCATCCCACATAGGAGTAGCCTCCAGTTCTGCTATGCGTTTCTCTGCAGCTTGCACTTTATCCTCGAAAGAAGTTCGAGAAATTTTCTCTTCCTCCAATTTGAGACGAAGAGCCTCAATTTCCATCTCCAACTCTTTCTCTTTCTTCAGCGATGCAGCAATTCCAGACTTAAACTGTTGAATTTCCTTAGCTATTATATGTTTAGCATGCTCCACTTTGTCAGGGCTCTGACGAGTGGCAATATTATCTTGTAACTTGAGAAAAGATTCAACAGCTGTGATGTAAGACTCAACTTGATGCTTCAATGGTTTGGGATCTCCCTTTAGTCCTTCAATGCCCTCATAAATAACTGAAGCTTCCTTTCACATTTTTGAGACTTCATGAAAAGGAGTTCCTTTAAGGACTGTAAGCAGCTCTACACCAAATGACTTGATTGCATCATTAAACAGTTTGCGAGATGAAGCAGTGAGTTGGTGGTTGGATGTAGGTGAGGATGAAGGAGCGGTCGGTCGAATCGAAGGGGAGCCTGTGGCCTCAAATTGAATCTCCAATGTTTCTGCAGTAGCTTCAGGTGAAGGATTGCCAATCGTGTTATGAGAACTCGTGGGGAAACTCGAATGGTTATTGCCTGGCAAGTCTCCCATTACACACAATTCCTTCCCTCTCCTAGGATTTGACGCAGGGTCAACTAATGGTTGAGAACCATCAACAAGAGAGTTATCAATGTTGATCTATTTTGTCACTTCTAGCTCAAGATCTCCCTCCTCAATGAAATAGATAAATAAATTAGTAAAAAAAAAGAAGAAGAAAAAAAAATGAAGTACCAATAAGTTCAATCTAGTCACATGTTGAGAAGGTTCAGGGACATCATCAAAGAAACCGTCGATGTCCAAAGCGTCATACTCCGTGTCAGTTATGGTTAGTGACCTTTTACTTCGACGTTTGTGCTTAAAATCAACATCAGATCTAGCATCACTAATGCTATCACCATCATGGGTACCAGTTCGATCTCGATGGGATTTATCCTTGGATGATGAGATATGTACAACAAGATTGTCATTGGTGCGCTCTCGAGGTGTATTGTGGATTTTACATTGACTGACCTTTGGTATCTTGTGTGGCACTGTTCCAACAGGGGCCTTGGAAGATTTATTGTCAACAACTGAAAGAAGAGTGTTGACATTCTCCCTTAGATCTGTTACATTCAGCTTTGCCCACCATGCCTTGAAATTACGGGTTGTCAAATCACGCCAATCTAGAGAATGACTTGGAGCAAATAAGCGCGACTGACTACCTTTTTAAAGCAAGAGATGCCAATATTCCAGGGCTTCCAAATATGTCGCGTCGCGATTACGATGACAGCGCCGAAGCACACCAGGGACTGGTTGACAAAAACCAAATTGCCTACTAAACCGATGAGGCATGTAAGGCTCCACGTGGAAGTTCCTACTCAGTCTTAGAACAAGGCAACTAGAGCGCATAGACATAAGATAGCCAAGTTTTGGAATCTCTAAGGTACCGTCGTCATATAAAACTTCATGGCAATTCCTATTAAGCATGGTGCAACCAATATTTATGGTGCGTCCCTCATGTATGAGCTCACATGCCGCATCCCTATGAAAATATGTTGACCCTTGAGCTCCTGAAAATGTCACCATCGGAGGACCTGGGGGAGCAGGTTCAAGTTCATGATGAGTTTGAAAGTAGAATGCCAACCATCCATACACATAGTGAGCAGGAAAGTAACAATCAGTGTGAGAGTGGGATTTAGAGTTGGCGATATGGTTAAGTCCACGATAAATGCTGGCAAGCACTGGTGCAGCTAAACTAAAGGTTACACCTCGCGCCATCAGGGTAGCTGTCTCAAAGGTACTCAGTCTGATGAATCTGTTTTGTTAAATAGGAAGTGCAAACACACACAACCAACATGACAAGAAGGCCGCAACATAAGTAACCTCCCTCCTCAGGTCGCCGGTAACTCCAAGTAAATCAAACATGTCGCATTCTTCTTGTGTCCATACGATAGACCCAGTTGCCACAACATTAATGTTACCACTTGGATCTTGAGAAGTCTTAGGAAAGCTGTCGACATATCTCTTTCTTCTATTAGGGGGTTTGTAAACTCTTGGTTTTCTGAACCAAAAATCAATCCATTGCTTCGCAGTTACCCATCGGTCTGAGTTGTCACGTTTGGCAATATGATGGTAGGCCATGAACAGAAAGTCACAAGCTCTGGATATGAAACGAGTTCTACTCTTATCCTTTGAAGTAAGAGTAGCTAAATCAGGTACGGTCTCATCATATATATCCCCCACAAGAGGCAACCCCCCAAGCTTGTGAAGATCCCAGAGTGAGATGGACCACTCTCCAATGATGGTATGCAATGTATTGGTGGTTGAGCACCAACTTTCACAAAAAGCCCGAAAGATACTAGAATCTCTAGCATAAGAATAAAGTGAGGCATAAACAGCTGAACGAATGGAACATGAATCGAGGATATCCCCGGAATGAGTGAGAACATCTTCAGTCCATTCCCAATACCCTTCAATGAAAATTGCTTCGCCTGGAACCTTAAGACTACTAGATGATCCCCATTGTGTCGAACCAGAAATTATTCGACACCCAAGTAAAGGAAATTGAGTGATGGGTTCATTGTAGTCCCGGAGGGTGCTAGAGAGGATATGAGCAGTAGATGACAGGGTTATGTTCGCTTGATACTGGCTTCGACATGTCACTCAAAAAATTATTTTGCTGAATTGATGACTTGACACCATTTGGGCGACGAAGTGATTTCTCAATGGCAAAACAGGTGCCTATTGAGGCATCGTCATCTGCATGATTGACTACAAAAAGGAACTGGTGCTCCACATCCTTGAATTGATCCTTCTTCTAAAATTCTTTCAAAAAAAATTTTAGCAAATTATATAATTAATTTGGGTATTTAATTTAAGGAATTAATTGCAACCCTTGAATTGAGAATACTTCAAATTGGCTGGATGTACCCCACTCACAAGTGAAGACTTCAAGTCATATGACTGGCTAACAATCAAAATACTTCAAATTGTGTACATGAGGTAGTCTTAATAAAAATTGAAATTTGACTTTAAGATCAAGTGAGTCGACGCCTAGTCACAAGCAAACACTTCAGCATGTGTACGTGACGTAGATAAAAAAAAAATAAAAAAATAAAAAGAAGAAGACTTCCAAGTCAAACACATTCAGCATGTGTACGTGACGCAGATTAAAAAAAAAATTCTTCCAAGTCAAACACATCGAGACCTTGTCACGAGTAAACACTCAAAATCGTGTACGTGACATAGTCTCGAGGGGACATTTTGTAGACACCGAAAATTTATCAAAAGTGTCAAAATTAAAATAAATTAACTATTTGAGTAAAATGAAATAAATATTTGCTGAATTTAATTAATTTAGACCTTTAAATTAAATACCCAAATTAATTATATAATTTGGGTCATAATTAAGTTGTTTGGGCCGATTATATTATTAGTCCAAATAAAATGTCTACCGTGCTAAAAAGACTACAAGACTTCCAAGTCATCAAAAGAGTCCAAGCCCACATCTCCAGGTCCAAGATGGAAGTCAAATTCTCCTATAAATACCCATCATCATTTCAGGAAAGAAGAGGAGAAATTCATTGGGAAAAAAGTCAATCGAGGACATCCCAAAGAATTTACAAACTCTCTCTGTCAGCAATCAACAAGCACTACAAAATTGTGCCGATTGTTCAGGGATACTCAAACACATTCAAAGTGACATTGAAGTTGGTCAACCCCCAGTCGACAAGTGTCATCCTAACAGTGGAACAGAATCAGAAGGCTTAGTTTATTATCTATAAACTGTTTACAGAGATTGTACCTACATTCAAACTATTAATAAAATATCATTTGTTTACTTAATTGCTTGTCGTTGACTTTCACTTGAAATTTAGTAGCAACAATGATAAACAACGATAATCATGCGTAGACCACTTTGCTATTTTGGGTTGCCCATTATTAATTTATTTGCCTAAGTGTATTTCAAGAACTAAACTCCACAGCTGTTGAATTGGAGCATAGTGGTTTCAAAATTTATTAGACTTTATATTCTAGATTTTGTTTTACTTGGTTAAGGTAATGGTATGCTACGTATTTTTTTTTTTTTTTTGGAGTGGTTGAATTGTTTGGATTAAGAATGTAATTTCCCGACTTAAAAAAAAAGTACTTTATTTATTTATTTATCTATTTTATTGTTGGAATTATACGATTGCTTCGGTTATGAACTCAGTGTCTTTTTGTGAATAAGCCTCATTAGATATTGTCACCTCTTTAGTAGTACTAATAAGAATGATCTTAACAAAGATGCTGATTAAACTGAAATAGGGAAATAAACCATTAGGATGGATCCACCAAAGGTTTGGAATTGTAACCTATTAGTAGTGAACCCCTTGACGCTTAACATCAATGGGCTTCTAATAGGTCGTGTAAAACAATGACATTATGATTCTGAAATTGTAGTCGTCCTCCTAATAGTGAACTCGTAGGTTTTCACCAATGGGCTTTTAGTGAGGGGTGTGCACACTAAGAACTTTTGGCCATTGTGAAGATCGAAATACTGATATCAGGGTGACGACCGTAGTAAGGTAGGTGGTTTTGGGATTTAGTCCTCGCCTATCGACGTTCCATTTCCTGCTTAAATAAATTATTAAGGACTAACAAAATTATTATTGGATGTTCAAATGATATTGGTATTATTTTAGCTCGGAGACTCATAATTATCAATGTATGTATTAATTTATTTTCAAATGCTAAAATTATTATCTTGCAATGGGATGGAGTATGAATTACCAGCTTTTGTCTGATTTTTTTCTTTGTATTTCTTTTCCTTTCTTGTACTTGTGATTTGCAGGTGAGTATGGGGAATTGTGGTATATGTCGCTAAGAGGGAAGACCTCACCTTAATTAATTCTTGTTATTTTTAATTAGTTATGTTGTAATTCGAGTTGAACTGTGTTTTCTTATTTCTAGTGAGTGTGTTTTTATTAATTATAAGAACTAGTGGTTTGAAGATTTTATTTATAACTAAGTTTGGTTTACTTTAGTTAAAGTTTGTGAATTAATTAGTTAAAGTATTGAAGTTTACTTTAGCTTATGGAAGGTCAGACTTTAGTTTGTTTAGCCTTGCATATATTTATATAAATGCGGCGGTGATACCCCAATATCTATGATGATAATAATAACAATAATAATAATAATAATAATAACAATAATAATAATAATAATAATAATAATACGAGTTTCTACTAGTAGATTTTGGGGTGTTGCAAAACGAGGTGATTTCGGTCCGTAAGACTCTACGGAGTGTGGTTGTTGGCAGGGGCGGACATACCAAGGGGCATGGTAGGTCACATGCCCCACCATTCCCCCCAAAAAAAATCAGCTTCATTTAAAAAGAAAAAATAGCATCACGTATTCACGTGAAACTGAAGAAGAAAAACCAAAAGCACAAAACCACTTTTACAGCTTCTCTCTGTAAAATTGGATCAATCAAACATTCAAACCCTAACTTCAAATCTTCAATTGTTTAAATCACGCCGTTGTGAGTTCAAACCCTAACTTCAATTGTTCAATCTTCAATCTTCAAAAGCACAAACCCTAACTTCAATTGTTCAATCTTCACGCCGTCGGCCGTCAGTCCGTCACCCACAGTCCGTCGCCGTCGGCCGCCAGTCCGTCACGGCGTCACCCATAGTCCGTCACCAATAGATCTTCAATTTTCAGGTTAGTTTGTTATTCTAAATTTCTAATTTTTGTTATTTATGAATGATTATTTCATATTAGTTTTCTAATTTCTAATTATCAGTTTAGTTTGTTATTTCTAATTTTCGTTATTTGTGAATGATAATTTCATATTAGTTTCATATTAGTTTTATAAATTTCTAATTTTCTTTATTTATGAATGATTATTTCATATTAGTTTTCTAATTTCTAATTATCAGATTAGTTTGTTATTTCTAATTTTTGTTATTTATGAATGATTATTTCATATTAGTTTTCTAATTTCTAATTATTAGATTAGTTTGTTATTTCTAATTTTCGTTATTTATGAATGATAATTTCATATTATTTCATATTAGTTTTCTAAATTTCTAATTTTCGTTATTTATGAATGAGTATTTGTTATTTCTAATTTTCAGGTTAGTTTGTTATTCTTCAATATTATTATTTCAGATTATCATATTATTGATTATTGATTGTTGAATAATTGTTGAATAATATTTCAGATTATTGATTTAATATTATTATTTCAAATTATCAGATTATTGATTATTTGATTATTGATTGTTGATTGTTGAATGATCGTTGAATAATATTTCAGATTATTGATTTAATATTATTATTTCAGATTATTATTGATTATTTGATTATTGATTATTGTTTGTTGATTGTTGAATGAATTATGAATCTATAATGTCTTTCCTAGATTCTTAATCTGTGTACTTAGTTTAATTATAATTTTGTTTAATTTTTAGATGAAAAGAAGCAGTTTAAGTAAGAGCAAAAGCAAAAGCATTTCAAGTTTCTTTTCAAAAAAGAGTAGTACCTCCTCTAATAATGCACAAACTCCTTCTCCTCAAACAAATGAACAAAATGATCCCCCACAAACTAATGAACAAAATGATCCCCCACAAACTAATGACATTCCAGTAAACAAGTCATCAACTAATAACATTCCAGTAAATCCAAAAGATGGAGAGGAAACAAGTCTTACACCAAGACTAAGTTCAATTGACGTTCTCAATCTTCCACAAGACCCAGGGAAAAGAAGAAAGACTACTGAATTTCATCCCGATGATATTGATGCCATTAGAAGGGAATACATTCAACGAAAACCATGTCAACCTTTAAATCATGAATTTCCTTTCCGATCTTTTGGTGTTAATAAAAGAAGGCGTTTTGTCAAACAATGGTTCAACACTTATAAACCTTGGCTTGCATATAGTGTGGAGAAAGATGCAGCCTTTTGTTTTGCTTGTTATTTATTCAAAGATGAGATATGTGCAGGGGGAGATGCTTTTGTTTGTAATGGTTGGAGAGCTTGGAATAGAACATAAGCATTGGAGAAGCATGTAGGTGGGCACATGAGTGCTCATAATCAATCGATAGGGAGGTTAGAAGACTTCAAAAAACAAAAGGCTTCCATTGTGACCTGTTTATCTCAACAAACAAAGGAAATGACATATGCTTATCGAAAACGATTAGAGGCTTCAATTGAGTGTTTGAAGTGGCTTCTACTCCAAGGATTGCCTTTCCGTGGTCACGATGAGACTGAAACTTCATTGAATCAAGGTAACTTTCTTGAAATTTTGAAGCTTCTTGCCAAGCATGGTCATGAATACTCAGAAGTTGTTCTTAATAAAGCACCGGGTAATTGTCAATTGACATCTCCTACGATCCAAAAAGATATAATAAATGCTTGTGCTAAAGACACAACTAAGGTAATAATTGATGATCTTGGTGGTGATTTCTTTTCTATCCTTGTTGATGAGTCTGTAGATATTTCAGATAAAGAGCAATTGGCTCTTTGTTTGAGATATATGTCAACAAAAGGGGAGCAATTAATGAACGTTTTATTGGTGTTGTACATGTTGCTAATACTACTTCTTTGACTCTTAAAAAAGCCATTGAGTCTTTGCTTATGGAACATTCTTTGAGTCTTTCTCGAGTTAGGGGTCAAGGTTATGATGGAGCAAGCAATATGCAAGGCTCAATAAATGGCCTTAAAGCTTTGATAGAAGGTGAAAATCAATCAGCACACTATGTTCATTGTTTTGCTCATCAACTTCAATTGACACTAGTAGCCGTTGCTAAGAATAATCCTGATTGCATTTGGCTATTTGTGGAAGTACTTGCGCCTCTTGTTAACTTTGTTGGTGGTTCTCCTAAGAGGAGAGAATACCTTCGAGATAGCCAAAAGCAACATATAGTTGACGCATTGTCTTTGGGTGAGATTGAATCTGGAACAAGTTTAAACCACGAACTTGGTTTGAGTAGACCTGGTGAGACTCGTTGGGGATCTCATTTCAAAACAATTTTAAATGTTTTTCATTTGTATCCTTCAATTCTTGATTCGCTTGATTCAATTGGGGATGTCTCTTCAGCACTTGATAAGTATAAAGCTATGCGTATTACAATCTTCTTGATGTCGTTTGATTTCATTTTTTTGGCTCACTTGATGGTTAGTATTTTTGGGATAGCAAATGAGTTGAATTTGGCATTGCAAAAAAGAGATCAAGACATTGTAAATGCAATGGCTATGGTTGGTATAACAAAGAGAAGTTTGCAAGAATTGAGAGATGATGGATGGAATTCTCTAATGGTGAAAGTAACTACATTTATGGAGAAGCATGGAATAGAGATTCCAAACATGGAGGACATGTATGCTCCCATGAGCAGGAGGTTCCGAAATAATAGTCCACAAGTGACAAAATTTCACCATTTTCATGTGGAAGTTTTTCTAAGTGTTCTTGATTTGCAATTGCAAGACCTTGAAAATCGATTTTCCGAGGTAATTAAAGAATTACTTATTTGTATGTCTTCTTTCAATCCTTCTAATCGATTTGCTTCTTTTGGCACGGGAAAATTAATTCGACTTGCTCAATACTATCCTAATGAATTTTTAAATCCTCAATTGATTTTTTTTAGCATTCACTTAATAACTTCATCCATGATGTTCGAAGTGATGAAAGATTTTGGTATGTTAACACATTGAATGAGTTATCAATGAAACTTGTTGAGACAAACAAGCATGAAACTCATGCCAGGGTGTACTTGCTTTTGAAGTTGGTGCTACTTCTTCCGGTTGCAACGGCAAGTGTCGAAAGAGTAGTTTCTGGAATGAATATTGTGAAAGATAAGCTACGAAATAGCATGGGAGATCAAATGTTGAGCGATTGTTTAGTAACTTTTCTTGAGAAAGATTTGTTTTTAGGTGTTAGTATGGATTCAATTGTTAACCGATATCAAAATATGAAAACTCGTAGAGAACAATTGTAATAGTTTTAAGTATTTGAATTTTGATGTAATTTGACACCATGTATGACATTATTGTTTATTTTTTAATATAAATTATCAGTTTCATTGTTATAAAATTTTTGGGTCATGATCGGTGCGGTTGGTTCGGCAGTTGTGCCCCACCATTATTAAAATCCTAGATCCGCCCCTGGTTGTTGGCCTTTACTGGAGTTTCGTTCTAAGATAAGCGTACTCACCCTATGCAATGACCCTTCCCATGGACTAAGAAACAAGGCACAAAACATTTGACCCGTGAACTTATTTTCAGACGTCCACAGTTTGGCGACTCTATTGGGGATTTCCAGTGTGGATTTCCCTAAGGATAAGAGGACAAAACATGAAAAATATCTTAATTATCATCATGTTATATCAAGTATTTTAATTTGTTAGCCATATTGCATACGCTGCTAGGTACCCGCAAGGGGGGCTTCGCTTAGGAACACGTCTCCATGAGCATACTTCATGCTAGAGACTAACCCTGGGAGGTGTTTTTGCCAGTGAGAGTGGGGTTCCCTAGCTCCAAAAGTTATGTGGTATGAACATCTCTCCCGGCCAATGGTGCATGGATCTCATAGATAGGTGACTCGCACCTCAATCGTCACTAGGTTCTGACGTGAGTAGGTTCGACCGTCTTGAGCCATATGGTACCATCAGACACCAAACAGCCGACCTTTTAGTAGAATGTAGAACCTTCAAGTAACACCCTGGAATTTCCTAACTTCTTACTTCTTATTTTTCCGGAAAACATATTATAATCATTAAGGATTACATTTATTAAAACTTCTAAATATGGAAAAACCAAAGTATTACCGCCACCATAATAACGACTAAGGCATTTATCAAAGTACTACAACGGAAGTCTTAAAGCCAAAACAATTTAAAACTAAACTTCAAAACAATCTCAAAATAAAAAATCGACTTTAAACTTATTATACTTCAGAACCATATTAATGGCCCTTAAAAACCAAAACCAAAAGTCATTAGAAATAAAACCACATCCAAAATAAATGTAAGTCATTCATAAGCAATAAAATAAAGCTACAAAACACAACAAGCGCTCTCACTCCAACCCATCATGAAATAACTTATGCCCACTTGTACCAGCAGCTTTTCTTTTACTAGACAACTACTCACCACAAGTGGGTCATTGTAGGGCCAAGTCCAAGACAAAGCCATGCACACACAACAAACTGTTAGCAAAGCTGAGTACATAACTAATAAAGACTATGCAACAAACAATAAGAAATGAAACATGCACTCAACTTACCTTTGACAAACTTTTACATGTACATGGACTCAACTAAAATAATAATTATATTTAAACTTATGGATCCAACATCGAACGGGTTTCCTCCTTACAAATCATCACCCTATTGGGCACCAATTTGGGAGCAACTCTAAGAAGGTATTACTATGTCACATAAAGTGACGGATATCCAGCGCACTAAAAATATAAAAGAGTACAACATCTTGTACTCCAATTAGAGGTCATAGATCATTGTTCCATACGACTCCCCCCCTTGTTCATACTCAAGGTATATAAGTTCCAAGAGTTTTGATGCAAGCCCTCTTATACTTTACGTGTTTAACTGTTTTAGCAATGTTATGACTCACATACAACACCACATAAAGACATGCATCAAATCCAGAAAGCCATATTAATTATCTTCAATTTAAGGTGATTCACAATAAATCTCATGTGTGTCCTTTAATTAAAATGAACTTCCGTGGCTAATTACTTACTTTCTCCTTGACCACACGTTAAACTGTGAGTGGCAACATGTCTAAAATAATTGCTCATAACTTCTTTTAATCATGTGAATAAAAATTCACAACTACCTTTCTTGTTGATTAAGTAACTAACCAACTTAAAAATAACTTCCTTTTCTTGATTAATAAACTATTGGCCAAGTTAAACTGATCACAACATTCTAATTCAAACTTATAAGAATTAATATTACCGTTCAACATGGAATGTCAACATACTACAAAAATCATGCTTCTAATAAGCTTGCCATGCACATAAATTCATGATTTAACAAGCATAACAATATCTCATAAAATCAAGGAATCATTCAAGCATGAATTCTAGTTTCTGTGCTTGCCTTTAGTACTCACGTACCTTGTAAAGTAACGGTGCTCGGCCACAAATTCTAGAAGTGGACTAGTTCAAAGTCTCCTACATAAGGAAAAACCGAAACTAAATTAAAACCTTGTTGACTAAGTTCTACAACAACTATAAACTAACTTCTATATTGGAAACTTGTCCAAAACATTCCTTATATGGTCACTATTCAATTCTATACTACACTTTACTTTTCTATTGTATGATTACTTGGTTTTTGGGACTTATTTATGATTTATAAAACCTTAGTATAATTTTTATGCCACTTTAGAAAAGTAAACAACAATATTAAATTACCAAAACTCGTTGAAAAGCTTCAAAAACAACATAAATCAATCATACAAAGTATTACTTAATTTATATGATCAATTTATGCTAGTTACATATTTTAAAAGCCTAATTGTTCACTTTATGAATTCTGGACAGCATGTTAAACATGCTTAAAATCACTTTTAAACTGCATAAAACATACTAAAGATCATATGTAACATCAAAGAATTAATATGTGGTCATACTAGCATAATATGAACACTTAAAACTTACTTTAACTTGTTTTTATAAAAATTTCAGATTTATTTATTAACTTTAAAGTCATGAAAAACTCATAAAAACATCATAATTTCATGGAAAAACTCTTCTACAATCAACAAACATAATTATGAAACCAATCTATGCTTTAGAACAATTTTTCATAAGCCAAAACATGATCATAATATTTATGCAATTGAATTTTGTGATTATAAATTTTGGACTGCAATTTATTTTATTTTCAAAGCCTTTAAAAATCAATCTAAACTTCATAAAGTCATCATAAATTCACTCAACAATAATTCATGATCTTAATATTGAAGTTTAAATCATAAAAATCATAACTTGCATAATTCATAAACCCTAATCTAAAATTTCATGAACAACAATTTAATTCATGCCTTAAAACAAATCATAACTTTATGAAAACATGATTAAAACTTATAAAACATGATTAAACATAAATATGATCATGAATTTGCAAGATTGAATTAAAAAGAAAGAAGGAAAAATTTTTTTTTGTAAAAGTCCGAAAAATACCAAATAGGGGAGGAGTGGCTACCGGCGGTGGCGCGTGTCTCCGGCGGTGGTCCGGGGAGGCATGAATCCCAAGAAGCTCAACTCTCTTTTTTTTTCTTCCTTTTTCCGAAAAACCGAACACACAAAATTTTTTTTTTCGAAAAATACTTTTTTTCTCTCTCTTTTCTCTCTAAATTTTTGGAATCCTAATGACAACTTGTGAGCATGAAAATATGAAAATCTGGATTTTAAAGGGTATTTATAGGCCCCAAAGTAGGATTTGGAAAAGCCCATACTTATCCTAACAAGTGGAAATTACCTTTAGGCCTTTGCCTCAAAATTTATTAGGAAACTTTTAAAAATTCTATTTTTAGAAGCTTTTTAAAATATTTTTAAAACATAAAATATTATTTATGAACACAAATAATTATTTTTAATTTTAAACTTATTTATTATTTATTTATTTTATTATTATTAATTTCTTTTCATTTAATATTCCTATTGAACATAATTTTTCAATGAAAATATTAAAGTTATACGAGTAAAATACAAAAAAACTTCCTTAAAATACCTGAAAATGTCGGGTAATACACTTTACCTAGGTTAATAACGATCACGCTAGGGTGCTATGTTACTATGTGTTTAAGGACTCTGTTAAAATTATGTGTATGCACGTGCGCAATGCGCTCATCCATTACTTGTGGTTTAAGCTAGCATCGTCATGATGGCATACATGTGCTGCAATGCATGTGCTTGTTTACATGTGATTGAACCTGCCTTGCTATGCCAAACCTTTGAACCTTAGAATCCATGTAGGGAATCTCATATAAACATGGTTACTCTTCAGTATGCTCGCGTGTCTCATATAGATCTCCTAGGTTGTCCATATATCATACTTGTAAAATTACTTCTATCACCTTCTTAGAAAAAGCAAAAAACAAGCAAAAATAAATAAATTAATTAATTAATTAATTAATTAAAAAAAGAAAGATAGAAAAAGGAAGAAGGAAAAAAATTGAAAAATAAAAATAGGTGATAAAGTACCTTGCATCCATGCATTCATTTAGGGATGAGGAGTAACCATGACTAGGCCATGCATCGAGTCAAACTCAAAGATGTAAACCCTGAGATATTTTTAAAATCTAAGTATCAACATCATTCTCGTACAGGATAGAGTTATCACAATCCACCTTATCACAACAGGACCAACAATTGAATCTAAAATTTGGGTCATAGGACGTGGTGTGAGTCTAGTTCGAAGTGATCATCTAATGCGCGATTGGGAAGCTCTTTCGGAGTCAAGTGTGGTTCATTCATAGGAAGACACCCTCTCATCAATGGCTAGAAATTTTACTCCAAGCACTAGTTTAACCAAACTTGAGGAGTTGAAACAAGGTCTTGAGTCTCTTACCATCCAAGTGAACACCTCCAAAAAGAAAGAGAGTCACCATTCAAGACATTGAAAAACTTGTGAAAAAAATGACCAACAATAATGCCTACCATGATCCTCCTCTTATTAAACAAAAAGCGATTGAATCAATTCTCAAGAAGATAACCATAGAAGATCTCCCCTAGGTCAAAGTCACATATGATCCCAATAATTTCCTTAGAGCCTTCAAATTCATCATGAGCTTGAAGAAACTCAATGAGAAGCTTTACCCTAGGATCTTCCCCATGGAACTTTAATCGGCACCTCAAAAATGGTTCTTCTCTCTCCTGAGAAAAGACACAGAAACATGGGAAGATATCACTCATGCATTCATCAACCGCTACATGTGTAATATACCCAAGTCACCACTTCTTGAAGGGAACTTGAAATCATTGAACAAGGGTGCAATGAAGGGTTTACAACTTACTTAACTCATTGGAAAGCAGTTGCAGCTAGAATGGTGACTATCCCTCAAGAAGAAGAGATGGTCAATATTTTCATTTTTAACCTTGTAGCCACCTATATTTGGTCCCACCTGATGGCCGATGATTTAAGTGTACCACATCGCTACAAATCCAACGTCTAAAATTTGAATGCTTGAAAAATACCCAGTTTTGTGTCGGAAGTCAGTCCTTCACCTATTTGGCCCCTACTCCAAAATCTTTATGGGGGTCCTGTTGCCCGGTCAGTGGGCGGGGGTCTCGCTGCCCAGTCAGCTAGTAGGGGTCCAGGGGTGAAACGCCCCCCCNGCAGCTAGTAGGGGTCCAGGGGGGAAACCCCCCCCCCCCCCCCCGAACTTTTTGAAAACTAAAAAAACATTGTCGGAATAACCAATGATGAGTTATGATGGTCGAAATGCGCTTAGTTAAATTTTCTTGTATTTCATATTTCATTTTTATAAATCACTTGTAATTTCACTTTCGAAAATAAAGAAATTTATTTATGCGTATGAATATGACCAGATTCGACGAACCTTCTAGAAGGGGTTTATTCGGTTTATGGAAAATCAAGCTTATGTGTGACTAAACCAGCTTATGGAAGTGAATTTCGTATTATTTCATAATATTTCGTAATATTTCTATTTATGGAAATAAATATACGAAATAGAGAAGCTTCGGAGATTCACCACGTATAAACCAGGAAAAGGGGAGCTTGAGCGCCACGACACAGGGCGAGCGCCTAGGTGCCCAGCCAGTGCCCAGGCGCCCAAAGCACAAGCACCCTGGTGCTGGCCTCGAGCGCCCAGGCGCAGGTGGGGCGTCCTGGCATTCAACCTTGAGCACTATTGTTGTTTCTATAGGAACACTGCAAGAGGGGGGGTGAATTGCTGTGTGGAACTTGTATGCGGAATTTAAACAAATTAAAGAGTACGAGTGATATATTTATGAGAAAAACTTCCTCGGCCCTAAGGAAGAAAACTCCACTTCTATTATAGGCCTGTAACAGCTATGACAACCTAAATTCTATAATTTCCCTCGTCAGTTCCTGTAGGAACTTGATTCTCAATTCTCACTCTTTATCTCTCGCTTCTCTTTCTCTTTTTCTGCTCTCTTCTCTAGTTCTCACACTTCTCCTTTTCTCACTAATTACAACTCAATTCTGACTCTAATACATTGAAAAGACCTTTTAAACTGGACTGGAACAACAACATCAAAACATGTACTCGTTAAATACTCAATGTGTTCTCTGATGTTCTTCTCGTCTTCTTCTGAATTTCTTGGAGTATTTATAGAATGGTTCTGGCTTGTAATCTTCAGTCTTCAACCACGTTCTTTGCTCATCCACAACTCCATGATTTTTTCCACTATCCCAAGTATGTAGACCAGGAGAATAGGCCTTTTGACTTGACTAATTTAACCGCTTTATTCTTGCCCATGAACCCATGACTTTATTCCTACAATCTAGGATGCTTAACAACATTTCTTGACTTGTTAAAAACCCTAGATGCCGTTTTTATTCTTCAGCAAAATCAGCCCAATAAATTAACCTAGACCACTTCGTAGGATAGATTCGTAACTTGCTTTTAGGTTTGATGTTCCAATCTGATTTGAGTCTCCAATGTAATTACTAAGTTCCTAGAAGATTATGCTTATAATCTTCTTGGAAATTCTCTTCTCTTTACCAAGACACTTCATGTGGATGTCTTGACTTTGTTCGCCTGTTCCTGTAGGAACAGATCTATTCTCGCAGCTTGTTCCTACATAACTGTGTTACCAAGGAACTTCTTTTCTTTCTTCTGTGTTCCTTTGCAATATTCTGCCTAGGAACTTCTCCATGAACTTGGTTGTTTAGCTTGTTACGTTCCTTCAATATTGCTCCAAGTTCCTTACACTTTGAACCTGTGAAATCTCATAGGAACTCAAAGTATATATTAGTTAAGCTTGTTTGTGTTAGTCATCATCAAAACTTTACTCTCAATTCATGAGTCAACAATGTCCCCCTTTTTGATGATGACAAACCAAGGCAAACAAGCGTAGAAAAAGATAAACATATAAAGAAACATATTTTGATTTTGATTTTCTGATTTAAGTTAAATATACACTAAGCATAAACTATGACTAGGATTATATACAAGTATATACATAGGAACTTTAACTTTGCAGGTTTTTAATAGAGTGTGATAGAGTGAGATAGAATTAGGATTCAGATTTGATTTTATTATGCAATTTATGTTGCCGTTCTGTTCCCCCTTTTGGCATCATCAAAATTTAGAACTATGTTCCCTGAGAAACTGACCATCACAGCACCATTATTTCATATAATGGTAGAGACCCCAATGTTGGAATATTAATACGTAGCTCAGCAGCAATCTAGCAATATTAGCCATCAAGATGCATCTAAAGAATCAAGTTTAGAAGTATGACTGATACGTTCAAAAATATAAAATAAAGCAAGAAAAAAATTCACTACCCATAACTAATAAGAGTTTTATTAAAACAAAGAAAAGAGAAACAACGAAAACAAAAGAAAAAGAAAATAAAAAGAAATCCAGAACAAAAGTACAACCACATCGAATAATGTTAAATAAGGAGAGTGCAATGAAGAAGGAATGGGTCATATTGGGCTTAAGAGGCAGGGATGATGCTTAGAGGAACAGGGTCAGCTGAGGTTTCGTCAGGAACTGAGGTAGGGGCTGTGTCCATAGGAACTGAAGTGCTGGGAACTTCGTCTTCTGGTGCATCTTCTTCAACGTGAGTTCCTCCTTCGCCTTCAGCAGCAGCAGTTTCAGCAGGTGTTGATGGAGTTCCTTTCGCACTTTTAAGCTCTGCAAGGCATGCCATTACTTCTGCATGCTTCTTGTCGCAAGACAACATAAACGAACTCAAGGCCTGTCTCATCATAAAGACTTGACCTTCAACATCCTGCAATTTCTCCTGCAGTTTCTTGAGGAACTGTTCCAACTGCTCTGTCTTCCCAGGGACTAGAACCTCAATCTCAGTAGTTTTAAACCCCTCAGTATCAAGATCAATTTTAGGTGGCTCACTCTCAGACTTGCTAAGGAGTCTCCTACTCTTCCTCACTTTTGATCTCTCTTCTTCCTCCCTCTTATTTTTCTCTTCTAACTTCAAAATCTCAGTGTACCACTGAGTTTGTCCTTTTAAAACACCCAAATTCAGTCCATTCATAAGAGTAACATGAATGTACTGATCCTTCTTCATTCCAACCTTCCCATATCCCTCTAATGGTACATTAAAGCTGTTGAAAATTTTGGTCAGTAAAGTTCCATAACCAACTTTCAATCCACTTGGAACTGTGTGATCCAAGTGAGATATCATCAAGCTTGGGAAATTTACTTGCACATTGAACAAAAGACAATAAATAACCGCACAATCCAATAAGTTAGCTTCATTCCTCTTCTGTGTTCGTGGGAACACAGTTCTCCTAACAAAATTAAACATTAATTTTCCAAGAGGCGAGAGTGAATTATGATCAATTTTGTTCACTCCCTTCTTCCCTCCTAATTCTGTCAAAATCTCATCTTTATTTACTTTCCCAATCTTCAAATTATATCTCCCTTTAAAGTAATTATCATAACCCTCATTTGGAACCTCAAATAACTTAGCCAAATAATCAGCATCAAACGAAATCTCAACATCATTCACGGAACTGGTGATAGTTCCTTTAGCAAATCCATAGTTTTCACAGAATTCGTGGATTGCTCTAGGATACGTATCATCAATTCCATGTTCACTTAGTAATTTAATCCACCCCTGATTGTCTATAACATCTAATAATTCCACATAACCCACCGAACTACACCAATCTAAGTCTAAAAACAAACCCGGAACATACTTACTTGCTTCAACCTCCGTCGTTTTTCCAGAGTCGTCACCAACATCAATGTCTTCTTCCTCATCCATTGGTTCGACTTCGTCCCTTTGTCGTTTTCTCTCAGTCATGGAGGAACTAGGTTTGGGTTCAGATTTGTCAGTGGTTTTTTCGGTTGGTCGCTTTTTGGTTGTGGGGGTTTGGATTTCAGTGTCAATGGAAGATGAGTGTTGAGTATCCATGGTTAGGTTTTTGAGTTTTTGGGGGTTATGAAGAGTGAGAAAGTGAAAGTGAAAGAAAGAGAAAGGGTTTTGACGGTTGAGAATGAGATGTGATGTGAATATTGGGTTGATTAGATGGGTATTTAAGGGAAAAGTGGTGCATGTTAGTGGGATAATAAATTTGGTATATTTTGCAAGTTCCTTCTAAATTCATTCCCCCTATTTACGTGTAATTGGTAGCAAAATTTTGTTCATGGAATGTAAAAATTAAAAATAAATATATACATCCTATAGGGTAGGAATATGAAACAATCATAAACAAAAATTAATTTCTGGAAATTAATTTATGAGGAAAAAATAAAATTAAGGAAAAAATATTTTATGTGAAAAGGAGGAACGTATCGCATACCATCTAATTAATCATCTTTAGACAAGCAATCATGACACTAAGGATAATATTGATAGACATTTGCGATTTATATTAAAGTTCCTGTGGGAACATGCTTTCGCACAAGATTTGTGATGAGAAGTGCACATAGGAACTGTGTTATAAATAATGACGTACCTGGAGGAACTTCATGGCTTTTGTTGCACTTTTATCAATCCGAGTTCCATCCTCATCTTCTCATATCTTTCTCTATTTAATGGCTTTGTTAAGATGTCTGCAATTTGATTTTCTGTTTGACAAAACTCAAGCTTTATCAAACCTTTTTCTACATTATCCTTTAGAAAATGATGACGAATATGAATGTGTTTAACACGTGAGTGGTGAACTGGATCTTTAGAAATACATATAGCACTAGTATTATCACAAAAAATAGGAATGCAATCATAGATAATACCAAAATCCCTTAGTTGTTGTTTTATCCAAAGCACTTGGGAACAACATGCAGCGGCAGCTACATATTCTGCTTCAGCAGTGGATAAAGCAACTGTGTTTTGCTTCTTGGAACTCCAAGAAACTAAACATGTTCCAAGGAACTGAACCATACCTGATGTGCTTTTTCTATTTACCAAGTCACCTGCGTAATCTGCATCTGCAAATCCTGTTAACTCAAATGTGTCACAGTGAGGATAGTATAAGGATAGGTCATCAGTTCCTTTCAAATATCTCAATATCCTCTTTACAGCAGTTAAGTGTGATTCCTTTGGATTAGCTTGGAACCTAGCACAAACACCAACACTGTAAGCAATATCTGGTCTACTAGCAGTTAGGTACAATAAGGAACCTATCATGCCTCTATATAACTTTTGATCCACACTTGTTCCACTGGGATCCTCATCCAATCTGGAGTTTGTTCCCATAGGAGTATGGTTTGTTTTTGATGTTCCCATGCCATATTTCTTGAGAAGTTCCTTTATGTATTTCTGTTGGTGAATGTAAGTTCCTTTTTCAGTTTGTTTGATTTGCAAGCCGAGAAAGAAATTTAACTCACCCATTAAGCTCATTTCAAATTCCCTGCTCATAAAATTAGCAAATTCTTGACACAAGGATTCGTTAGTAGCACCAAATATTATATCATCAACATAAACCTGAACAATGAGAAAATCAGTTCCTTTGGATTTTATAAACAAAGTTTTATCAACTTTTCCTCTTTTAAGACCATTTTCCAAAAGAAACTTTGACAACCTCTCATACCACGCTCTAGGAGCTTGCTTCAACCCATAAAGAGCCTTATCAAGCTTATAGACATGATTTGGAAATTTAGGATTTTCAAAACCAGGAGGTTGTTCCACAAAAACATCTTCATTAAGAAAACCATTTAAGAAAGCACATTTAACATCCATTTGATATAATTTGAAACCCATAAAAGAAGCAATAGCAATTAGGATTCTAATAGCTTCTAACCTGGCAACTGGAGCAAAAGTTTCTTCAAAATCAATTCCTTCTTGTTGATTGTAACCTTTAACTACTAATCTGGCCTTGTTCCTAATGATAGTGCCGTATTCATCTAGCTTGTTCCTGAACACCCATTTTAGTCCAATTACCTTTTGGTGTTCCGGTTGAGTCACAAGGTGCCACACCTTGTTTCTTTCAAATTGATTCAGCTCATCTTGCATTGCTTGGATCCAATCAACATCCTCAAGTGCTTCTATATGATTGCGAGGTTCCATGATGGACAAGAATGCATTAAAGGCACAGAAGTTCCTTACTTGAGATCTGGTCTGAGTTCCCTTCGTAATATCACCAATAATTAGATCCATTGGATGAGACTTTTGGTGTTTCCAAGGTTTTGGCTGGAAGTCTCTGATGGGAACTACTGTCTCTCCAGTTTCTCTAGGAACTTCTTCTGGATCAGTGATGTTTTCTTCATGTTCAATGTTGTGTGGGACTTCATTCACTGTTCCTTCAGGAACTGCCTCGTTCTGTCCTTCAGTGTGGAACTGATCTTCAGGAACTCTTGCTTGTTCCTTGTTGGATGTTAAGTTTTCTTCATCTGGATCTCTTCTAACCAGCCCTATTTCAAAGTCCTCATGTTCCTGCAAAATGTTAGTATCTACACTATTTACATTATAGTTAGTTTCATCAAAAATAATATGTACACTTTCCTCGACACTTAATGTTCTCTTGTTGTAAACTCTATAGGCCTTACTATTAGAGGCATACCCTAGGAACACAGCTTCATCACTTCTTTCATCAAATTTCCCTAAGTTCCTTTTATCATTATTATGGACAAAACACTTACACCCAAATGTTCTAAGGTGAGATACATTAGGTTTTCGTCCTCTAAATAATTCATAGGGAGTTTTATTAGTGATGGGTCTAATCATGACTCTATTTATTATATAACATGCTGTATTCACTGCTTCTGCCCAGAAGTTCCTTGGAAGTCCACTTGCTATGAGCATTGTTCTTGCCATGTCTTCTAAGGTTCTGTTTTTCCTTTCCACAACACCATTTTGTTGAGGTGTTCTTGGAGCGGAAAAATTGTGATCCATGCCATGTTCCCTGCAAAACTCATCAAACTTGTAATTTTCAAATTCCTTTCCATGATCGGATCTCAAATGAATAAGTTGACAACCACTAGATTTTTGAACCTTCTTAGCAAAGCATGTAAATTCATCAAATGTTTCATCTTTACTATGAAGGAACATTGTCCATGTATATCTAGAATAATCATCAACTATGACCAAGACATATAGCTTACTACTTCTACTTTGGACTCTCATGGGTCCACACAAATCCATATGGATAAGTTCCAATGGTCTTGTGGTGCTTACAAGCTTTTTACTTTTAAAAGAATTTCGTACATGCTTGCCTCTAGCACATGCATTACAAACTTTGTCACAGAGGAACTTGACATTAGGTAAACCAACAACAAGTTCCTTTGACCTAAGTTTATCAAGCAAGTGAAGACTAGCATGACCCACACGTTTGTGCCAAAGTAGAGGATCATCCTCAATCACACTTAAACAAGAAAATGTGCATTTGGGAACTTTAAGTAAATCAACCACGTAGGTGTTCCCTTTGCGTCTTCCTTCAAGTACAACTTGATTAGTGTGATTGTTGATGATTTGACAATGCTCATTAGTGAAGCAAACAGAATTCCCTTTATCACAGAATTGGGAAATGCTAAGTAAGTTATGTTTAAGACCATCAACAAGAAAAACATTATCAATTGCATGGGAACTTGACTTTCCAACCTTACCTAGGGCAACTATGTTACCCTTCTGATTATCACCGAACGTCACAGTTCCCCCTGAGTAGGCTGCCAGTGAGAGAAACTTGGATTTGTCGCCTGTCATGTGCTTGGAACAACCGCTGTCGAGATACCACATGTTGTTCCCCCTCACTAGCACCTGCAAAACAGATTAGATGTTAGGTGTAGGAACCCAGGTTTCCTTGGGTTCCTCTGTAGACACATCATCATTAAGTTTCTTAATCCATGTTGGTTTTATGTGTCTAGCATTTACATCTAAACTGGAGTTCCTTATGGAACACTGGTTTTTTAGATGACCCGTGTTCCCACAGAACATACACACCTTGCTACTTGGAAGTTCCACATATTTATTCCGTTTTCCCATTTTCCTTGTATAATTAAAACCGAGACCTTCAGTCCTTTTAGTTTGGGCATTCAATATCCATGTTGGAACTTTGTGTTGACTATCATTTTTGGTTTTTAAATTAGTGAGTTCCCTTTTGACACTATCAAGTTCCTTCGAAAGTTCCTTGATGACTGAATCTTTTTGCGTTCCTTCAGTGAAACTCTCATTTAGTTTAGTCAACTTGTAGCAATTTAGTTCCATAGTGATTTGACTAAGTTCCTTTTGAAAATTTTCAACTTTTGCCTTTAACTTCGCATTTTCATCTAATAAGTCGAAAAATCTTTTCTCAGTTTCAGTTCTATTTAGCCTTAGCCATTCACTATGTTCCTTACGAGTTTGAAGAGCTTTTTCACATTCAGTTTTTACTCGTAATACATTAGTCCAGTTTTTGTGAAATTTTATCACTAGGTCTACTAGTTCATGTTTAGAGAAAGCATCAAGAAGATCAGAATTTGGATATACCTTATTATCGGGTTCCTTGTGGAACTCGTTCCTATCAGTTCTGGCCATCAAGCATATGTTGGCAACTTCTTCATCAGGTTGTTCCTCTTCATCTTCTTCGCTCTCAGAATCTCCCCAGGCTGCTACCATTGCTTTCCTTACATCATTCTTGGAATAAGAAGGTTTGTAGAATTTTTCTTTGACTTGTTCCTTCTTTTCCCTGACATATTCATTGCCCTTGGACTTCCCCTTTTCAGTATCCCATAAGGGACAGTCTTTGATGAAGTGATCTGAGGATCCACACTTATGGCACACGAATTCCCTTTTGTTACTAGTGAATTTTCTGCCCGTGTTCCTATAGGAACTTCGATTCTTGTTGAGAGCCCTTTTGAATCTTCTGACCAGCAACGCAGCCTCATCATCTTCTTCTTCTGATTCGTCACTTTCAGCTTTCAAGGCCAGCCCTTTGCTTCTGGAACTTTCTCCAGTTCCTCCAAGATGCAATTCATGGGTCAGTAAGGAACCAGCAAGTTGTTCAATGTTGTACTTCGTGAAATCCTTTGTTTCCATGAGTGCAGTGACCTTGGCTCTCCATCTTTCATCTTGTGGTAGACTCCTCAGTACTTTCCTAACCTGCTCATCAGTGGGTATATCTTTTCCAAGAGAAGAAAGCTCATTGGTGATGTTAGTAAAACGAGTAAGCATATCTTGTACTGACTCTCTAGGTAACATTTCAAAACGTTCATATTTAGACATTAACAAATCAATTTTAGATCGTTTTACTTCATTAGTTCCTTCATGAGTTACTTGCAATAAATCCCATATTTGTTTAGCGGTTTTGCACCCCATGACACGGTTGTGTTCATGCGGTCCAATACCACAATGTAACAATTTAATAGCACGTGCATTAATTTCCATTTTCTCAAAATCTTCTTTTTCATATTCAGAAATTAACTTAGGAACTGCTTCATTATTATCGTTAGTTTTTGTTACCTCATAGTCACCTACTTCAATCACTCGCCAAACCTGGTAATTTTCAGCCTTGATGAAAATCTCCATTCGATTCTTCCAATAAGTATAAAACTTTCCATCAAACATGGGTGGTCTTTGAGTTGAGTAACCTTCCTCCAACTTCTCGTGAGTGTTCATCTTCAGGATCCCTCTTCAAGGTTGCTTGAATTTCCCGAGTTCCTGCTCTGATACCAACTGTTGTTTCTATAGGAACACTGCAAGGGGGGGGTGAATTGCTGTGTGGAACTTGTATGCGGAATTTAAACAAATTTAAACGAATTAAAGAGTACGAGTGATATATTTATGAGAAAAACTTCCTTGGCCCTAAGGAAGAAAACTCCACTTCTATTATAGGCCTGTAACAGCTATTACAACCTAAATTCTCTAATTTCCCTCGTCAGTTCCTGTAGGAACTTGATTCTCAATTCTCACTCTTTATCTCTCGCTTCTCTTTCTCTTTTTCTCCACTCTTCTCTAGTTCTCACACTTCTCTTTTTCTCACTAATTACAACTCAATTCTGACTCTAATACATTGAAAAGACCTTTTAAACTGGACTGGAACAACAACATCAAAACATGTACTCGTTAAATACTCAATGTGTTCTCTGATGTTCTTCACTTCTTCTTCTGAATTTCTTGGAGTATTTATAGAATGGTTCTGGCTTGTAATCTTCAGTCTTCAACCACGTTCTTTGCTCATCCACAACTCCATGATTTCTTCCACTATCCCAAGTATGTAGACCAGGAGAATAGGCCTTTTGACTTGACTAATTTAACCGCTTTATTCTTGCCCATGAACCCATGACTTTATTCCTACAATCTAGGATGCTTAACAACATTTCTTGACTTGTTAAAAACCCTAGATGCCGTTTTTATTCTTCAGCAAAATCAGCCCAATAAATTAACCTAGACCACTTCGTAGGATAGATTCGTAACTTGCTTTTAGGTTTGATGTTCCAATCTGATTTGAGACTCCAATGTAATTACTAAGTTCCTAGAAGATTATGCTTATAATCTTCTTGGAAATTCTCTTCTCTTTACCAAGACACTTCATGTGGATGTCTTGACTTTGTTCGCCTGTTCCTGTAGGAACAGATCTATTCTCGCAGCTTGTTCCTACATAACTGTGTTACCAAGGAACTTATTTTCTTTCTTCTGTGTTCCTTTGCAATATTCTGCCTAGGAACTTCTCCATGAACTTGGTTGTTTAGCTTGTTACGTTCCTTCAATATTTCTCCAAGTTCCTTACACTTTGAACCTGTGAAATCTCATAGGAACTCAAAGTATATATTAGTTAAGCTTGTTTGTGTTAGTCATCATCAAAACTTTACTCTCAATTCATGAGTCAACAACTATGGCGATCGCTTACGTCACCTTTAGCCCTATAAATACTCGACCTTTTCCGACCTTCATTCTCACGATCTCCTTCTCTCTCTAAATCCTATCTCTCTCGATTTTCGTGCCATACCTCAAAATTTATGCTTTTCTCCTTCTTTCTTCCACAAATGGTTCTAAGCCAACCATCATCAATAACATCAAACTTTAAACTTATTACTGTTATTGCTATTGCTATTATTATTATTATTATTATTATTATTATTATTATTATTATTATTATTATTATTATTATTATTATTATTATTATTATTATTATTATTATTCTAAGAAGTTATCGACGATTGCACGAAAGGTACTTCAAATGAGGCGAACAACATCAAAATCTTCATCCTGAGTTCTCCAAAGAGTTAGTATGTATGTTTATGTGATTTTATTGCTTTACTAGATAATTGACATGTCTTAGAACCAAATTCATGAAGTATTGATTAATTAATGATTCGACTTTTAATTAAAATCAACTTTAGGTAGAAACATTGTTTTAGATTTTATATGACCTTCATGCCAAGTGTTTAATGCTTTAAACCACATAGAATTCATGTTTAGCTCAAAGACCTAAAAGCATGTTTCGACTAAATAAGGATTAAAATCAATTAAATCCTAAAGCGGTCACCCAAGCATGTTTAAACCGGAAATTATGTGTGCATTAACTAAAAGCCCACCCTAGCCTTATTTCTATGTGTTTGTAGGTCAAAATCGGAAATATGAATGCTATAGTTAGATATTATTATTATGAAATTACACATGAGAACAAGTAAAGGCCGCTATACGCGGGGGGACACTATGACCGACTGTTTTCCTTACCCTCGTCCCCGAATCCAAAGATATGAGACCTTCTTATCCTTGGTTGTTATATTTTCCCTTGGGTTATTACCTAATGAGGTTTCGTGAGCTCCCGAAAGGAGAACGGTGGCGACTTCTCTACTTATGTTTTGAGCTTCTAAACTCACTCCCTAAATAAGCCAAGCATACTCACACTATGCAATCAAACTAAAGACATTCGATGTCCGTAAAAAGGGCACGTGGGCCCCTAAAGCCCCGGGTCCACGAACCTACTTCTCAGTACAAGGATCGTCATTGCATTTCATCCTAGAAGTCATCTTGGTCATGGGAGTTGAGTCCTCCTTGATTTAGTTGAGTCCCTGATCAAACCTATTCAAAGAGCCTTAAGGAAAGAAGTCAGGATCCTTAGATTACATTATTATGCACAATTTGTAACTACATTATGGAATCGAAATGTGCAAAAATGGGATCCTTATTTCTCTTCGGCTACTTCATGGAGTCATGAGATGACTTGTTGTGAGTCAAAATGAGCCTTAGGCCAAGTGCTATTAGAATGATTGGGCATCATATTTGTCTATTGATGTTAGGATTGGTACATGCTTGCTAGATAGATTCTTTTGGGTTAAGGTTTATGGTTCTACTTGGTTAATTCGTGGTTGGCTTGGGAGCCTTGGAGTTCATTTTTGCATGCTCATGAGCTTATTTGAGAACCATTATATTAATTTCCTTTTTCTTTTGTAGGATGTATTTGTTTTTGTGTTTATACGTTTTTGTTTTTTATTCTTGAGTCATTTTTCCCTTATTATCATATGATTTACTTGGTGGACAATCAAAGTTTTTTCTTGGGGGAGTTTGATGAGTGTCATTTGTAACACTCAAGTAGTGTTTTTAGGCTTGTTTTAGTGTGCTTTATTAGATTTTTATTTGTTTTAGCTTAGTTTTGTTTGGGTTTTGGTAATTTGTAGCTTTCATATGTGTTTAGTGTGTATAAATTGAGTTTAGGTGCAAATGACCATATGGTTATACTATGTTTAGTTAATTGTTCGATTCTTTTCAGTTCTAATTGAGCATATGACACATATGTGTAGGTATTTGGGCAAAATAGCCATTGGATGTTCATGAGGGGCTCTTGAGAAGTGTGTAGTCAACTATCAAAGCATCGGAGAAAAAGGAGGAAAAATTAAAGAAGAAACACTGTAGTGGTTCCAGAAGATTTTCAAACGGGCGATCGGCGGTCAGGTCATGGCGATCGGCGGTCAAGACTCTAGGCGCCCAACAGGATTAGACACAACTAGTGGTTGAGGTTCCAGGTGCTCGGCGGTCTCGCTGGTTTTTCTGGGTCACCCAATTTTCAACTCTTTAGAATTTTCGAGGCTGTGAATTAGGCTCAATTTAGCTCGAACTTCTTGTTATATTCCTTCCTTTAGTTTTAAGACAAAATTTTCATTTTGTAAAACTTTGCTCATACATTTCAGAGAAAGAAGTAGAGAGGAAGTGTGAATTCCTTCAATTTGTTGTTTGCTTAATTCAAGTTTAATACAAGTTCCTCACTTTTTTTAGTTTTTGCTTTGTTTTTGCACTGGGATTCTTGAAATTGTTCATATTTATAGTAGTAGTTTGGGTTTTTTGTATGAATTTGTAGGATTTTGTAGATTTTTAGTTTTTGTTTTATATTTGAGTTTAATTCATGAATTCAAGTGTCGTAATGAAAACCTATATTATTTGCCCCAATTTTGTGATGATAGTAGTTCCATAATGAAAACCAAAGTTGTAAGGAAAACTTAACATGTTGTCATAGTTGCAATTTATGGAATGAATAAGCATCAATTTTTCTTGTAAGGTCATAAATTGGTGTTTCTCCGGATTTCCTTTGATTAGGAGTAGCTAGCTAGGATTTGGAATGAATTTGATCGTAAGCCTATGGAAAAACCATGAAAGTGTGACTATAGGTAAGTGCATTTTGGCTTGATAACATTGATGAAAACCATTTAGTGCTTCGAACCATCCACAGAAGCTAGGTGAGTTGCATTAGATGAGGTCTTGGTGCCTCAAAAGATAATCCAAGACCATAAGGTCAACAAAATAGCATTGCAATTTATGCATAGCATTTTTAGCTAGTAAAATTCCCCTAGTTTGTTAACTATGATATTATATTAAGTGGAACTACACTTCCGAACACCTTTAACTCCTGAATTTTTGTGTCATCTTAGTCTCTTAGCTAACGCAAAACAACAAACATGTCTTCGAACTAGCTTACATAAATTTGACAAACATTTACACACTTCACTCCAATGAGAATCGACATTACTTGCCTCTAGCCTATGTTGTTTTGGGGATAAGGGATTGTGAGTCTTATAAATTTGGTTTGAAGTAGTATCGTACTTGTTTTAAGTAGGACATTCAGATTTCGAAATACGCCACTAGTTTAATTAACAAATATAGTTTTAAAAATATTTAACCAAAATAAAATTTAAAAAATATAAGCAATTAATATTATCAGTAACAATGGGTTAACTAGGTGACTAGTATAATTTAAAAAATTAGCTTAAGGGTACAATTGAGGAGAAAAAAATCTTTAGGCACAACTTTAAAAAGGCAATACCTCAAAGGTGTAGGAAAACCATAAATAATTTATTCACAAGATTGGGAGAATAAAACTATTATTCCTTCCATCTATTTTTACTTGCTATAATTGTTTTTTCTTACTTGTCGAGACACAGCTTCAAACATTTATATCTCAATTTTTATTCACGGGAAAATTATAATAATTATATATTCAAAAAAGTACGCAATGTGACGAATCATACAAGATCTCATCTTGATGATATTGAATAAGATTAATATCATGAATAACAATATATGAGATACTATATCAATTTGTCGTCACAAATTCAATAATATAACATAAGATGATCTTTAATACTTTTCTTTACGTGTATAGAACCAAAGAGAGTCAAATTATATAAGTAAATAGGATCAAAAGTCAATAAGTAACAAGTAAAACGATATGGATGGAGCAATATAAATTGGGGAAAAGCAGTCATAAATTAAAAAGCCACAAGTATCTACGTATATCATTCATATAGCATTATATTTTACAAGAAACTTTATAATGTTTACCCAAAAGATGAGGTTAATTTCCAATTAAAAAAAAAAAAGAAAAAAAAAGAAAAAAAAAAAAAGGAAAATGACGTTAATCACCATATTATCTCCCTAGTTACAACATCTCTTTGTTTGTTTCCAGAAAACAAAAGTTACAACATCCTCTATGTTGCTCCCGAAAAACAAAACTAAAGTGCTAAACTCTATCTAGCTATTCTAAAAATTTACATGACCACAAAAATGATTTTTGAAAATTAAGTGTGTTATTTATTTAACCTTTGCTAACTCAATTCCATTTATCTTTTGTCAAGTGCATGGGCAAGCTGTCGAAGTTCCTCAAATGCTTGCATAGTTTCTGCATCAAATCCTCCAGCAAACTGCATGAAAGCAAGGTATGCATTATTAATTACATGGCAACCAAATAACGCATGAGATAGCATTTCTATAGATTATGCACTTGATCCTGTTTATGGGATAAAGAATTTAATTGGTTGAAGTTTGAACGATAAAAAGTTCAAAATTAAGATTGAATAATCCAAATAATTTCACATAAAGGTGATTACACATGTTCCCTTGTTTGGATAGTTAATTGGGGGAAGGAGGGGTGAGGGAGAGAGAGAGGGAGAGATCCATTTTCTCTCCAACATTGGAGAGATTTGGAAGGAAATTGAAACTTTCATCCTCCCTCCCTTTCCCTTCAAACTTGTTATCCAAAGAATATGTTAACTCATTTTGAGTTCTCGTAAATGAATAAAAAGGTGATTAGAATGTAGCCAGTCAAGCTGTGAGAGCTAAGATAGCTGAACAACTAAGACATGTTTAACAAGTCTTAAGTCAAACCACATAGGAGGATCATTAATCAGATCTATAACTAACCTGATGAACTCTGAAAGCAAATCTCACTCCTTGCAGAAGCATGTAGTCCATAGCAACATCCTTCTCTACTGATGATCGCCATTGGAGTTCAGTAGCCACTCTATTCATATATTTCTTTGCTAATTTTACAGACCCAAGCTTTATCTGCTCATCATATACAAAATTAAAACCCAATAATGATAATAGTCCTAACATAAAATATTAATTACCCAAAGTGATTAAAATTTTAGTCTCAAAGTAATAAACTGCGATGATCACATAGATAAAGAAACTTTAGTAGTTATTCATCACTTTCCTACCATTTACAGTAGAACAACAACAAAACTTTAGTGTCAAATTTAAGGTCCATTTGGTATGGTGTAAAACATTTTCTTTGAAAATTATTTTTCCATTTTACATTTTTTGGTTGGAATAATCTATAACAATGTAAAACTTGGGATGTTGAAAACATTTTTCCCCAAAATTTGGACAAAAACATTTTCCATCATACTTTGAACGAAAACTTTTTCCTCATAATTGAAGTAATTGATTTTCCATTCAACCAAACAATGAAAAATGATTAAAATGTAAAATCCAAACAATAGAAATTCTTTATAAAACTGAGTTTTTCAATATAAAAAGTTTTCCATAGAAAACTATTTTACTCTACCAAACAGACCCTTAGTGTTTCTGTAGAAGTCTAAAAATAAGATATTTCAATAGTACCAAAAGCGAACAAACTATCACAATGATTCATCCGGAGATAAAATAAAGAAATTATAATGCAATGGGGCAGTTAATATGATTGGTTCCCCATTTAGGTTCCCCATTTGAAATAAAATAGAAAAGGGAACCTTTCCTTATTCCGATTTTGAATGGAGAGGTTAATTGGATGGGAAGGTTCAAAATATTTTTATTAGTATTGGTGGTGTATGGGAAGTAGAATTGTAGAAGAGAGAAAATGTGGTGGGTAACAAAAAGTAGGAGAGAGAAGGTAAATGTTGGTATGTAGCAAAGTTGGTGGAAAGAAATGTGTACTAATGGGATGTACATGAATGTTGATACCCTAATAAATTTACTCCAGATGGTCTTATTCCGAGGCTATACAAATATAAGAAAGAGCTGTCAAGTTGTCAGGTTTTGATGCAGGAGCAAGTTCAAGTGGGGATCACGTTCAAAGGGATCCAAGAGCGAATTCAAGTGACGATAATGAGCAATGAAAATCAAATTTCAAGTTTGATCTACTTCGAAAACATATGAGTGTTTGGTGTGAGATTTTTGAGTGTTTTATGAGGATTTCACGAGCATTCATTAGTTTAGGAATTTTGTGAACCAATTCTCTTAATATCTAGACATCTTTAGGTAGATTTAAGAGCCAATTCTCTTAGAAACTTAAGTCAATTCTCGAGCAAACACAATTGAGCAAATCGAGAGTGTGAGTTCATTAGTTTTCGTAACTAGGGCTGAACTATTTTATACCAAATTATAGATCAAGTGATGCTAGGAGTGTAGAAAAACTAACATGGATCCAAAAAGTGATAATAGGAGACGTGATGCAACAATGCAAGACATTTGCAAGTTTGCTCCTCAAACCTTTAAACAATGAAACTCATAAAAAATAAAGGAGATCGTGGATTTAGATTTGAAGTTGCTACATTTGATGGCTAAGGTGATGTTGAAGCATATATTGATTAGGAGAGTGCATTAGCACGATTTTTTAATACAAAAGACACCAAGGAAGAAAAACACTTCAAAATTGTGGTTCTAAAATTGTGTATGATGGTGTGAAGAAACAAAGAAATCCAAAGGAAAATCTAAGATTTGGATTTGGGAGAAATTTAAGAAGCTTTTGAGAAAATTCATGCCATAAAACTTTGAAACAAGAGCTTTATCTAAGATTTCGATGCAATGTGGAACTAAAGAAAGAGAGGAATAAAAGATTGCAAAATTTGTTGCAGGACTAAACAAGAGTTGATTGATAATGTTGAATTGCGAGCGTTCCTTCTATGGAAATCTTGAAGATTGCAACTGAAGTCAAATGCGCACAACCGAATGACATTGCTGATTAGTGATTTGATGAGTCAACATTTAGATAGTTTAAATTGATGTAATTTTTTATAATTAGAAAATAATTAATGATAATTATATAAATTGTTTAATTATATATTCAAATTACATATTTAATATTTTGATAATTACCCAAAAATTACTAGAAGTCAAAATAGCTTGAACACCGTGGAAGACTTCAACGCTATAGAGAAATCTTCAATAAGCCTCAATGGTGTCCAGATTGTAACACTACAAGAAAAATGTTTATTTCTGATGGAACAAAATTTCGTCGGAAAATCACAATATTTGCAACGGACTTTAATTCTATAGTTAATTTGCGACGGATTTTTATTCCATTGTAAATTTTCGACGGATTATACACCATTCCGACGAAATTTAAAAAAGAATTGATAAACTCAATTTGCGACGGAAATTTCCGTCGCAAAGTCTCATTAACAGCCCAAAAAAAAAAAATAGGCAAAAAAATTCCCAAAACCCTGCATAAATAAACCATGCCCCTTAACAAAAAATCGCCTCTTTTGTTTTTTGTCACCCTCTTCCTTACTTATCTTTTCTTTCTCTCTCTTCTTTTCACAGATCTTCTCTTCCTCTCTCTTTATTTTTTTAATTTTTTACTTCTTATCTGCCTATTCACCTATTCTTATCTGCTTCTTCTTTTTCCACTTCTTCGTCCTCACTGAATTTCACTGAATTGATAGCTTCGATGGGTCTTATATGTGCAACAATCAATATCTTAGTAAACAAAACAAAAACACGAAATTTTAAATACGCACCTCGACTTTTAAGGGTTATATTTAACCATGAAAAGTTGAAAACCCTAGATTAGTTGACCAAAAAAAAAATCATTTCATCAGTTGAAGTTTTCGATCGTTTAAGGTATGTTTTATTTTAATTTTTTTTAATTAATTTTTGGGGTTTTGGGTTTTTCGATCAATTTAATTAATTTTATTTGGGTATTTTTGATTTTTAGGTTTCGATTTTTCGAGTAAAATTTTTGGGTTTTTGGATTTTGAGGTTTTCTTTTTGATTATTTGTTGGGGATTTTGTTTTTCGAATGTTGGATTAAAATTTTGCTGGGTATTTTCGATTTTTTTGGTTTGGATTTTTGGGTTTTTTTGTCTACATCTGGGTTTTTTCGACGGTGTTGGTGGTGCGTGGGTTTGTTGGTTGTTCATGGGTGGGTTTGGGGTGGTTCAAGGGAGGGTCTGGGGTGTTCAGGGTTGGGTCTGGTTAGGTTGTGATGTGAATTTCGTTATAAACAAACGCCACTCACACAAGATAAACTAGAACACAAATTTGATAAAGCGACGCACCACAAATTCGAAGTCCTAGGGCGAATAATTGATAGAATTTGATTAAAGCAAAGCACCCTCAAATCCTAAAAACTATCCTCACGTGAGATAAAGCTCAAAGCACCACTCACTCAATCGAATTCCTCACAAGAAATTCTCACAAAACTTTGTTTACTTACGTGAAACAATAAACCCGGAAACAATGTGTTTTCAATCAATCTAATCTGAATTTTATTGATGTATTTTACATCCTATTTATAGCTAAACATATCACACAATATGTGAATATCCTAAACAAATCCTAACTACCCTAGATTTATGGTATAACAAACTAAGATTAGGATAACAAGATAATCTCTATGAAACCGGATACAATCTTGCGCCATATACTTGTAATCTGATTTTCTAGCCTAAATCTTAGATATTTTGAGAAACAAATCTAAGGACAATATTTCCAACTAACTAACTGAAGTTGACCAAGTCAAACAACACGGAAAACACCGTTGACAACGTTGCCCAAATCCTTCAAAATCTTTCAAAAATCCCGCCATATAACCCGCTATAATTTCCTTTGATTTTTGATGGACTTCCATTTTCAAGAACTTCAAGAAACCCTTTGAGCTTCGATCTTTATTTCAAGAAACCTTCAATCTTGTGTTTCCCATGTTTGATTCCATCAACCATGACTCATAAACTAAATAAGAAAATCACAAAACACCATATGGTAAAACCCTATCAAATGAAGTGGGAAGAAAACCCATATAGCTCAACACTCCTAAACTACTAATTATGCTTGCTTGATTTTTACGTGAGGAGACTTGTGCATGTCACCATGCACACGTAAAAATTCACCCTAGCCAACCCTAAGAGTCTTGTGTCCCCATAAGCCACTAGCTCTCCCATGGTTGCATCTTGTTTCAAACCTTCGAAGTTTTGCTCATTGATATTCGTATCAGGTTGGTAGGTTTAGGGTGGATTAGTGGTGGTCTAGGGTGGTTCAGTGGTGGACTAGGTTGGTTAGAGGTGGTGGGGTGGTTTAGTGGTGGTCTATGGTGGTTCAGTCGTGGTGGGGTGGTTCAATGGTCTGTGTTGGTTTACTAATTGTCTGTGGTGGTTAATTGAGGTGGAGGGGAGGCTGCTGCCGCCTCACCACCTTTTTTTTATTTTTTCTTGGTTAAGATTTCCGATGAATATTTGCGACGGATAGAATACCGTCAAAAATTCCGGCAACTCATTCCATCGGATATCTTTCGAAAATCTGTCTGAAAAATCCAATTTTCCGACGAACTAAATTCCAACGGCATGTTTCAGACGGAATTCCGTTGGACATTCATTTGCATCGGATTTTTGAAGTTTTGCGATGGAAAAATTCTATCGCAGATAGGTTGTTTTCTCGTAGTGTAAAAATTTCTCCAAAAACTGCATTGCAATTGGATGAAGCTCCTAAAAACATGTTAATGTGCCCAAATTTTCTAGAAAAGTAGTAATAATTGAAGTGCCATTGAAGGACAAAATTCCAATTTTTTTTTTTTGAAAAAATTCCAATTTTTTCGGATGTACAAAATCAAAATTTTCTTGATAATTGCTTGATATTGGTTTTTAGTGCTACGCTACCAATTAAAATTTGATGTGGTAATAAGCTTTTTTCAGTTTGATATATATATATTCTCGACCTTTACTATTGAAAGAGTTTCGAGACGATGTCGGGGAAGAGAGCAACAACTGTATGAATTTTGGTAATGACCATAATGAACAATAGATATTGAGCTACAATATGAAAACATATTGAGCTAGTAATATTGGTAATGACTATAATGGAAAATACATATTGAGCTACATTATGAATACATTTGACCATGTTTGACTTCAGTTGCAATCTTTAAGATTCCCATAGAGGAATTTTTAGTTGAATTGCACACTTTCCATATGATGATATCTGTAAGATGGCTAGCAAACTAGATAACCAACATAACAGAGGTTTGAAATCCACTCTTGAAAGCTACGTCCCATACGAAGCTAATGTACCGCAAATTGCATCGTCTAGTGATCCTAAGTAGCAAATTGTGTTACACAAAGATCAAGGTGAGGCAAAGGAGAATTCAAGCAATGAAGTACTAAAAATTAAATGTTTTAAGTGCAAAGGTTTCGGATATTATAACTAGGATTTTCCTATTTCTCCTTCTCTAACTATTTAAGAGATTGAAGAATATCAACAAGAAGTAATTAACAAGAATAGTGAGGAGAAGTAGAGGATGAAAAGGAAGACACAAAGTTAGCTAGAGTATGAAACTTTTGAACAACAAAACCTAGTATAAAGCACTGCATGTGAAGAGCGTTGATGAATGGGAATAAAATAAGAGTATCTTTCATAGTAGATGCAAGCTAAACAATTAAATTTGCAATTTGATTATTGATGGAGGTAGTTGTGCTAATATAGTATCATTAAATTTGGTGAATAACTTGCATTGAACATAAATAAACGTCTTAGGCCTTATAGACTAAAGTAGGTAGATGACAATGATGAGGTGAAGGAGTGCAAAAGAGCTCTAGTTTCATTTTCAATTGTTAGTTATCATGATGAATTTGTCCCCATGATTGCTTGTGAGATTTTAATAGGAAGACCTTGGCGATTTTATCGGCAAACAATACATGATGGAGTCACACAAGATCCATGGAAACAAAGGTGGAATTGGTGAAAAGATTTTGCCTATAAGTTTTATCTCACTTCAATTGATAGGTTTTTTCTCATTTTAGGCATTCAATTACAAGTCATAGGAGTCCATAATACATGGGGAACACTTTTTTCAAGATTTCTTGACTAAAAGATCGAGTCTTGAAGGCTTCCTCAAAAAACACAAAATGGCTCAAGTATGGAACCACACACAATGGCATGTTTTGGCCTATGTTTTTCAACTTAGTCAATGTTTATCTATTTGTTAGAAATGTTTCCTAGTTGCAAACGTCGTTAATATGTATTTAGGAGTAGTTCCCAAACAAACTAGGAAGTAGCCTCCTTGTGGCACAAGATGAGTAACCGAACCTCACTAATCCAAGAGAGGGTAAAGGAATAGATCTATGAGCTCCCACCCCACCTCTCGACCCCCTACTCCTTGGAATAACAATTGAGTCACGTGGAAGGGGTGGGGGGAGATAGGGCTGGGTTGCAAGGTAACATCTGGTCCTTATGGGGCAGTCTTTCAATCTTTCAATCTTCTCAGCTAAGACCTAAGTGTCATAGAAGGGTAGGGTAAGGTGCTAAAGTGTCTATTGGCTATTGGCTACAAATCATCCTTGTTGAGGTTCAAGAGACCCCAATTAACCTTTTTCATAGCATAACCTACAAAGAAGAGCAAGTGAAAGAGCCAACTCAAGCCACAAGTGAGATTAAACGATGAAAGAGCAATTAACTGTAACTTAACAATTGAGTATTTGTGGGATGTCCCATGAGCTAATAAGTAGAGCTCATCCCTAAGCAGGTCAAAGTGAGGGAACCACGTCAGAGGACTGGGTACCAATTTGCCTTCAGTATTAGGAGCCTATACAAAAGAAAGAAAATGGTCAAGTGTCCTCTTCAGCTCAAACTACTAGGGGTGACCTTAGGAGAGGCAGTGTTGATTATTTATCCTTGCTCAAAGGTCTTTTAACCACCAAACAATACCAACCATAAGGCATATGGGTACCAATGTGCCTTTTCGACCTAAACATTGTCCAACAACACGATACTTTGCAACCCAAAAAATTGCAGACCCAAATGAAGGCCACTATCCTCTGAATACTTTGAGGATTGAGTTGTGCAATAGAAATTTTCCATAGATCAAGTAATTGAACAATATAAGGGTGCAAAGGAAAATGCAAACCGCAAATCAGATGAGCGTGGTAAACAGAAAAACCTACCTCTCTCGAGGGACTAAAACATGTGTCATCACCTCTGGGACCTCGAATAGTAACCCTATGTCTGCTTAGTATGATAAAGTATGGAGGCGTGTAAGTCCCTCTCCTACTGTCCCTGAAAGTGCAGCCGGGCAAAGGAATGTTCAGGAAAGAGGGTCATGGGACCCATATGATCAGTATACTTAGACGATCCTTTGGTGTACGTGTACACCATCTAATTTTCACCATCCACCCACATATTAACGGTGTTGCGCCGCTTTCCCTGCAAATGACAACCTTCTGGTGTTTCTTAGTATGAATCCTTTCCCGGTCTAAAATAGAATTCAAGAAGTCGTCTGTAGGCTTGAAATCTGAGCCAAAATTACTTCACAAATTATTCTCCTCATTTTGATTCCGCTTCTTAGATCGGTTTGATTCGACACTTCTGACATGGTCGTTAGAAAAGAGTGACGAAAATTAGAAAATGGAAGCGAAAAAACTTGAGTAATTTCAAAGGAAAGTGAGGAGAGAAGAAGACGAAGGTGGAATAGGATAAGTTAATGAGAATGGAAGAGAAAATTGATATAACCCCCAAAAAATAAAATAAAAACTTCCCACAATAACCTTCCTAGATTCCATAACTTCAAATAAGCAACGGCTCGACTTCTAATGAAACTGCCTTCTTGAATGAATAGCCGACTAAATGAGGTCAATGATTTCAGACCTAAAACGCTCACACCATTTAGACCCGAGGGGGGGCAAGTTGTTGGGTTGCTATGACTTGTGTAACCTCATTTAGTGAACACGTGACCTTATATTCATACTTCAAGGACTTTCATGAGTTACATAGGCTCCTCAAGGCCATTTTCCTCCAAAACCTCAAAGTCTAGTTTCCTATAGATAGCTCTAAGCAAGTAGGTAATCATTATCAAAACACTCAAACAAGTAGCAACTTTGCCTACAGCTGGTGGTCCTCTCGCTAGCACAATTTCACCCCAAAACAACTGGCATGAAGTTTTAAAAGTTATATGGTGATAATACAAGGCAACGATTTACATATGTTCTACAAAAATAATTGACAACCTGAATTGCCATGCCTTGATTTGAATCTAAAAAGATCTTTTTTGGTATAAGCAACTTTAAGTCTGAAATGATGACATCAAAGCTTAATTAAGTTCATTATTCCTAGTACAACCTTATACAAGGGATAATTTCTTCATATTGTTCAGACTTTTTAGTTCCGAATTTTTCCTCCTCTGACGTATACACCATTCTTTTTATTGCAACAATGTACGACACTAAATATTAGTTTTATAGTCTATCACTTTGTTATCTCACTTAAAACATACACTAAAGATTACTTTTACATTCTACCACTTTGTTATCAATGAACTAGTGGAAAAATGCAGCTAAGAATGTGTAGATAAGACTGCACAATAAGATCGTCTTACCGTTAATAAGACAAATACTACCACCGTCATTTTTTAGTTGCTATATTTTCTTTTTCACATCTCTCAAGGCGCAACTTACAATATTAATATCTTGAATTTGGTATAACAACAACAACAAAGGCTTAGTCCCAAATTAATTTGGGATCGACTAGACATGGAGCAATATGAGGAGTTGCAAAAGTCATCAATAGAAATCCTCCTCCTCCAATCTTACCTACTTGACACTAAATGTTCTTCAAGCCCCAACACCCTCATATCTCCACTAACAACCCTCATCCAAGTTTGTTTTGGTCTTCCCCTACCTTTCCTCCTCCCCTCTCGTTGCCACCCTTCCAACCTCCTTACCGGAGCATTATTTGGTCTCCGTCTTATATGACCAAACTATCTTAGCCAACTTTCCCTCATTTTATCTTTAATAAAAGCAACCCCCAACTTTCTCTAATTACCTCATTTCGTATTTTTTCCTTTCTTGTATGCCCACACATCCAACATAACATACGCATCTCTACCACAATCATCTTATGGAGGTGGCAGTACTCAAAGCCCAACATTCATTGCCGGTCTTAAGGCCGGATAAAGGAGGAGAGTTTGGCGTCAGATTCGTGGCAGCCAGCCACTAAAAACTTGGTCACATATCATGAACATGAATCGAATTTGGTGTAATTAAAAAATTATATATTTGGAAAGCATACCTTGAGTTGAATCAAATAGGATCCATATGTCTATATTTTTCCTTTCATATTAAGCATCAAATTGAGTCAAAGTTAAGTTAGTTTGTAGCAAGTAAATAAGTATTGAGGGGGTATAAAAGAAAAGGGTAGTGAAGGGAGCCCTTAAGCTTGATTAAAAACTTACCTTGCTTATGATACCACCATCAAGCATCCAATCACTAGGGATTTGGAATTCTTTGCAACTTCGCACCAAAGAATCCCTTGTTCGAAGAATATTGTATATAGTCTGTTCAATCCTGTAAAGGCATATCCAAAAATTTATTAGATTATCTCAACTAGAGTAGAACACTTTCAAGTGAGAGCAATATTAGGGATATCTCAGCATTACTTCTCAGCCAACGAAACCATCTTCTTAAGAGCAATGTCACAAGGTAACCGAGGATCATCATGAAAATAATTAACTTCCAAGTCTAACTTCTTCAGGTCTTTGTAGCCAAATGCAACTTCTCGTAGGGTGTCAGCTTTCTTTTCTGGCCATTCAAAGTGCTTTAAGACCGCCCTTTCATCCACCTTTCAACACGTTATGCATAACAAACATGATAAGATTCGTCAATATTCACACATCTCTACAAAAATTCAAAACTTACGAAACATCTACAGCAAACATGATAAGACCGCCCTGTTTTTTTGTGTTTATTTTCAATTCACTCTATTTCAGCTCATTACGTTACACTTCACTTCAGTTCATTTCAGCTAAATGCACTTATTCCAGCTTTCACTTATTCATACAAATATTTATATTTATAAATATATTTTTTGTTTCAATGACATTTATATCTTGTAGTTCATTTACACTTCATATTTATATATAATATATTATTTTTATTATTTTTTAATTTTTCGTAATTTTAAAAATTAAAAATAGAAAAAAAAATATTACCTCCTTTTTTTAGTTGCAACAAACGAATATTTTATCTCTCACAAAAAATACTCATTTGTTACAATAAAAAAGGAGCGAGTGATAAAAATAATTAACAAAAATCAAATACAAAAAAATATATATAAAAATAAAATTTGAAACAAAAATAAATGTAAAATCATAAATTAAATTAATTTACAAAATAAGTTAAGTTCAGTTAAATGTCCTTCAATTCAGTTTAATTAACTTGAGTTAAATTCAATACCTGTCACTTATTTCAAATCATTTTAATTTATTTTAGTGAGCATCAGTCCAACAGAAAGTTATAAAATGAATCCTTTCAGCAATAAGAAAAGTAGGACAACTGGAAAACATTCGTGATTGCAAAACTCGTTAGCTCAGGTAGCATTTTACTCACAAGAAAACACAATTCATCATCCAGCCACTTGACGAATGCCAAAACATCATTTATATTTCGGAACACTGCGTTAATGACCTCTTTGATCAATGCATTAACAAATTCTCCTTGAGTTTCAACATCTGCTTTAATCTGTAGAGTTTATAGGAAAAAACAAAAAAAGCATCTATGATTACAGTTTATCATGAGACGAAGAAATATAAAATAACAAAACAAAAAATAACTCACAGCGAGCAAATAGGATGATTTGTTCTCAATTTCGCCTATCATATTGCTTCGAACATTTGATAAATTGGGGGAATCAGAAACTGCTCCTCCAGTTGAACCTCTTCGTGCGTCTCTTTTCATTAGTGAATGATAAAATTCCACAACTTGTGGTGCACGCTGTACTGCTCCTAAATTACTAAAACTTCCTGTTGAAAACTTTTGAGGTAGCGGGGGAGGAGGTGGTGGTGGTGGCGCAGGAGCCACAGAACTTTGACCGTCGCTGTCACCAGCCTCTTTTGCTTCAACAGAGTTTGCGACCGAAGGTCTTGGAGGAGGGTTCGGAATCCTTAAAGTCCTCTTCTGTACTTCTTCTGCAGGAGCCAAAACTTTATTACTTTCTTGCTTTCGACAATCCAGTGACTGGTCTATATCTTCCTTACATTCCACTTCCTTTGAGCACATAAACCCATCTGATTGTCGTCTCTTATTCACTATTAGATCTTCCGCACAATACTTTGATCCACATATGGAGTGTCTTCTTCCTGAGCTGTTTTCTTCTAAGACTGACAGATCTTCATTTGTTAGAGTCCATATGTTTAGCTTCTTTACAATATTCGATATCTTTACACTGCTACATTCCTCAACTTCTGAATATCCAGCCAATGGAGTAGTAATTTCATTCGAATGACGAAGGCTTGATTTTACATCCAATGAAGTATATAAACATGTGCTTTGAAGTTCATTTCGTAATTGGGCATTTACCCATCTCAAGTATGCTAGTTCTTCAACCTCATTCAATCTACTTATTTGTAGCTCTTCAACTTGCTTAGACAAATCTTCATTTGTGCGCCTCAGCAAGAATGCCTCTGTCTTTATTCCCCCCATGATCTCACTCTAATGATATTCAAACACATTAGTTATTTACCATCATCACTTTGTCCCCTCATCTTTAACATAAAACAACACAGAAAAATTGTTTTAAAAAAGAAAAAAGGTTAATAGCAATGTACAGGAAATTGTATTATTAGTATATAGCACTCTTGTGCTTTGCCACATCTAATTACTCGCAAAAGTAGAACATCAAAGCAAAGATTTCTCTTTAATACATTGACACAACATTTGTAAAACCAACTACAATGCAAGATTCCTATTATAGTGTTAAATGATAAAAATTATTAAATGAATTGTTTTTATTTAATCATAATGTTTGGCAAATTTTTTACCTATTTATTTGGTTGGTCTACTAAATTATAAACACTTATATGACTGAACCTATAGCGTAACACAAAAGTAATGGGTACTATTGCTTTTAAGCTTAGTCACGAACACTCAATTGGAGTCCGATATAACATGAGTTCTTATTCGATTTTAGGGTCCAATTCAGTTAGGTTTTATAATGGTTTGAAGCATACTTGTTGATCATATGTACCATAATTTCCCCAAGAAGTATTAATTTAGGTGCTAGTGCTGTCAAATAGAATTACTTTGGCCTAATTAACCCAACAACAACAATAACACTGCAAAATCAACCATCTTAATATACATACATGGATTACATATATACTGTAATAACAATGTAAAACAGAAAACAAATATTGCCTATAGTGTTCGAAACCAAGATATATACAACCTTTGTAACCCAATAGAGAGCACAGTAGTAGCGGCCACTTTAGTTACCATACTTTCCAAGGTACTACAATATACACTTAACAGGAAATTAATCACAGAATCATCACGTTAGGGAATAAATGATACATGAAACACGTTGTAATAAATCAAAGAACATAATGTACACACTACTACACAAGCACACAATTAAACTTTCAAATTTAGGAAAAATGTACACTACAACTATTCCAAAATTGAAACTCATCATTATCAATTTTTTTGTTAGTTAATTATAAATAAAAAAATATTTTACTGTTAAGAAAATAAACCTACATCTAAATTCCATACTGAAGAATGAGAGAGAGGATGACTAACATATTAACTTAAAGGGCTACTCCTTATATTACCAATTGGTTTTATAATGGAACCCTGATAAATTTATGTGTAGTCATTCTCTCCTCCAGTGGTGACCTATGATTAGGCCCAATGAAGTTTTTCATGGTATCAAAGCGACAATCCAAAGATGCCCAATGAGGATATTTGGACCCTATCCAGATTGCGGATTATAAGTAGGTTCACATGTGAGGGGAGTGTTGAGAGAACAACCCCACTTGTGAACCTCACATTGAGAATAACAGGCAAGATACTAACATATAAGCGTAGAAAGCTACTCCTCTTATCACCAATTGGTTTTATGTTGAAACCTCGATTGGCCTGTGTGTAGTCATTCTCTCGCCCTATCAGGCCCCATGAAGTTTGTCATTTTTTGACATTCAATTACGTCTATCAAATCCAACAGCAATAGTACCAATGGATACCATCAACCGTAGCTTTGTAGCAGTAATTTACATTGTTAATAAGCATTAATTAAATCAATTTTCTAAATAAGTGATTCTTTACCTTATAAGGGTTTGGTTTTTTATTTTTTTAAAAATATAACCAAATTCAATGAAAAAAAAACTATAGAAAATAATATATGAAGCAAAATTTAAAATCCTTTATTATATAATTTTAAAGTTTTGGGTTAGAATTTCAGCAAAACCCAAATGCTAAATTCTCTTAATCCTAGATATTTAAATTAAAAACAAATATAAATAATAGGGTAGAATAAAGAATTCAATCAATCAATCAGAGCCTTAATCACAAAACGGGTCGGCTACATGAACCAAAATAAATCATTCCATGTGGTCATCCACATAAATTTTTCTCCTCCATCCATGCGATCAAGAACCTCATTCTCTTGTAAATCTAAAAGTTTTATATCATTTCTAACCCCTTCCCATAAAGTCATTTTCAGTCTCCCCCTACCTCGTTTGAGATCTCCATGACCCCACTCTTCCACTCGTTGCAGGCGCGGCTTCCTCAGGTCTCTGTCTCACATGACCGAACGAACGCAAGCGATTTTTCCTTAATTTGCTTACTATGTCTGCGACACCAGCTTTTCGGCGTATGACTTCATTTCTAATTCTATCCCTTAAAGTGTTCCCGCGCATTCACCGCAACATCTGCATCTCTGTTACTCCTACTTTTTGAATGTGCTCCTACTTGTAAGCCCAACATTATTTAATTATCCTAAAATCCCCTCCAAGTAACTACTCCACATTATTTAATTACCTAATAAAGCAATAATAATTTTAAAAAGAAAAATAAATAATTTAACATAAATATTAAAAAATATATATATATCTACTCCAACTTCCTTTTACTATTTTAAAAAATTACTTTTTCTTATACATTGTCTTATACATTATATATATATAATACTCTCTTCGTTTGTTTTTGTCCAAACATTTCACTTTTTACATTTATCGAAGTACATTCTTAATAATTTATAACTCTAATTATATATTTGTATAAATTATAAAAATTATATATTAATCAAGTGTATACTACTCCGTAAGAGGAATCAAATGAGATACATATTGATTATGTCTATATTTCTCTTGATCATAAAATTAAATTAAAACTTAAAAAAAATAGTACGGAGGGAGTACATTTTTTTCCTTATATTTTGATGATATCTTATAAAAATTTTACATATTACAAATATTTTAAATTATAACAATAAAAAATCGAGATCCTCACAATGCAACAATATTCAACCATATCAATTAAAGCTATGACCTTCCAAATAATTCTGTTTAATCTTTTATATATAAAAGAAAAAATACCTCAGAAACCTTAACAAGGTTTGATAATTGACATTCCAAAGAAACGACTCTACTGGAAAGGTTCCTCTTTTGAAGCTGAAGCTCCTTATTCAATCTTCGAAGTTGAACCACTTCCATTTCCACATCCTTCGGCTGGTGTATCGGTTTGTCCTTATCAAGATCATCCTTACACCCAAGTAATTGTTCCTGAAGATTAATTTTCTCTGATTCGAGCAACTTAATCTTGTCATTAAGACGTTCAACCTCATTTGTTTTATATTTTGACAACTCATTCTGAAGTTGAAACTCTCTTTGTTTTGATTCCTTTAAAAGGCCCCTTAAATTCTCAATTTCAACAAACAAATCTTGTGATGCAACCTTGTTATTGTTGTTTTGTGGGTGAACTTGTGTAGCTGCAACTGACCAAGATAAATCCCTAATTAAACCGCTACCTTTTACCTTACTTGAATTTGGTCTATTTCCGGATAAATTGGTTTTTGAGTTTGACCCAAATATTTTATTGGCACCCATTGACGACGTCGTTTGAAATTTTCCTTTTCTCTCACCTGACAAACCCTTCACTATATTCGAACCCCACGAAGAAGGAGACTTGAACTTCGATGATGAAGAATTAATGTTATTGTTGCTGTTGCTTGATTTAATCGTCTTTGGTGGCTCATTTTGATCAGAAAACTTTGATTTTTTGACTTTGATTATATCTCTTGATTTTGAGACATCGTCTTTCATTGTTGAGCGAGTTTTAACTTGCTTGCTATTAATATTTGGGAAAGGAGAGTAATAATATAAATGAAGTGTTATTATTATTATTGTAACTATTTTTTTTGTTCTTGGAGCGTAACAAAAGGTTATGTTTGCCAGAAATATGGCAGGCTTTGTGCATAGAAACATTACGGCTTTCGAAAATTTAAATTTTGAATATGAGAATGGACCTATGGGCAAAAGCTTGAGAACAACGCTAACGGTCTTATTTTCCCTACACAGCTCCTGAATTATGACTGTTCAAGTTTGAACATACCGCACGTTTATTTAAGTTGAACTGAGCTAAATTTAATTGAATTAAACTGAATTGAATTGAAAATTTTTTATGAATGATAAATAAGTAGTAAAATAAAAAAGAGCTGAATTGAACGGAACTTGTAATACCCCATAATTTTACATATTTTAAGAGATTACTTTTGTATTTTATATGTATGGTTTTAATATTTTTATTGAAAAGTTGTATTCGATAAGAATATTAAACAAAAAGATTTAAACAGATTTTAATTAAAATAATTATTTTGTGTTTATAAATAATATTTTACATTTTATAAAATATTTGAAAAGTTTCTAAAAATAGAGTTTTTAGAGTTTCCTAATTTATTTTAAAAACAAAGACATAAAACTAATTTCAAATATTAAGGATATTTGTGGGATTTCACCAAATTCTACTTTGGGGCCTATAAATACCGCTTAAAACCAAATATTCAGATTTTATTTTGCAACTTAGTGATTTAGGATTCCAAAAATCTAGAGAGAGAAAAAAAGGGAAGAGAAGTTCGAACAAAAGAAAAAAAAATGTTCGAGAAGGAAAAAAAAAATTCTTCTTTGCTTTGCTTGCCGGAGCCCGCTGTCCTCTCGCCGTAGCCCCACCGCGTGGCTACCCTCCTCCCCTCTTTAGTATTCTCGAGTACTTCAAAAAAATCTTCTTCTTTCCTTTTGATTTAATTTTGCAAATTCATGTTTATATTTATGATTAATCATGTTTTTATAAGTTTCAATTATGTTATATGATGTTATGATCTATTTTAAAGCATGAATTAATTTGTTGTTCATGAAATTTTAGATTAAGGTTTATAAAGTTATGAAATTCTTGATTTTTATGAGTTTTAATGATTTAAACTTCCATATTATGATCATTAATTTTTGTTGGGTGAATTTATGATGATTTTATGAAATTTAGTTTGATTTTTAAAGTCTTTAAACTTGAATTATATTGCTGTCCAAATTTTGAAATCACGAAAATCAATAGAATAAATATTATGAACATGTTTTGACTTATCAAATATTATTTTAAAGCATAGATTGGTTTCATAATGATGTTAGTAGATTGTAAAAGAGTTTTATGATGAATTTATGATGTTATTACGAGTTTTTAATGAGTTTTAGATGAGTAAACAAAGCTATAAATTTTTATTAACACTTGTTTATGCCCAATAAAAATAATAACATGTAAAATAGTAAGATATAAATATTTTTAATGAATCTAAGTATTGTATATTTATCTTAGCACATGACTATAGTGTTTTATGATCAAAATATGATATTTAGAAAGGTTTTGGAGTAATTTTAAAAAGGTTTACAAAGCTGCTATTTTTGGAAAATTAGCGAAAATCGAGTATTTTGCAATAGAAAAATTAAAGTATGGAAATAGAGACCATATAGGGAATGTTTTGGACAAGTTTCCAATATAGAAAGTTTGTTTAGAGTTGTTGTCGAACTTAGTCAACAAGGTTTTAATTTAGTTTCGGTTTTCTCTATGTAGAAAACTTCGAAATAGTCAACTTTTAGGAGTTGTGGCGGATCACCACTACTGTACAAGGTACGTAAGTACTAAAGACAAATATGAGAACTCACTAGTAGAAAAAATGGATTTTGCTGTGCCACTTTTGCTGCGGTTCTTTGACATTTGTAAAGAACCTCAGCAAATACTTGTTGATGATTTCAACACAAAATTATTTGCTGCGGTTTTTTTTTTTATTTGTTGCGGTTATAACCACAACAAATAATTCAAGCAAATATATGTTCAGCCCACGAGCCCAAATAACTGCCCCATATATAACCCTTTTCTCTCCTTTTTTCGTCTTTCTCACTAACCCTACCCTCACCCTTCCCCGTCTTCCACTATCACTCTCATTCTCACTCTCACCCACTAACCCTTTGCTCCTCTCTCGTCCTTGAAAAGCTCCTCACCGAAGGCGATCTCTCGTCTTCCACTCTCACTCTTATTCTCACCCTCACCCTCATCCTCACCCTTCCCCGTCTTATTTGGTTTTAATTTTGTTAGATTTGAAATTGAATATGGGTTTTTTAGGGTTTTTGGTGATTCATTTGTTTTTGGTTTTGTGTTTTCGGGTTGGGATTTAGGGTTTTATGTTTTCGATTTGGAGTTTGGTTGTGGGTTTGGGTTTGCGATGTTGGTTCGTGGGTTAGGGTTTTGGTTTGGTTCGTGGCTTAGGGTTTTGGTTTAGCTTTTGGTATTGGTGTTGGTTCGTGGGTTAATGTTTGGGTTAGGGTTTCTGGGTCCTGGGTATTGGTTTTGGGTTCGTGGGTTTTGGTTTTTGGGTTGTGGGTTTGGTTTGATTGTTGATTTGTGCAATTGATTGTTTGTTGCTCTAATTTAAGCTTTATTATTGAGAATCATGTTAACTGTTACTGTTGAACAGGTTGATTTTGGGACAGAATGGGAGCGTCACCTGACATTTTTGATTGATTGCCGTGCTACTTTTGCTAATGCAGATGAAATGAAGGTTTGTAAGCTTTATTACATCTGCTTGTAAGTACTGGGGTAGGTGATAAAGAGTAACTATCAGTGACTGTTTCTGAAAAAAATTTCTAGCAAGAAATTTGTAGTGACTTGTTGAAAGCATAAAATGTACAACTTACAAAGGTAATATGACACTTTGATAACTATGATTTTCTTACCACACTCGGATTTGAAATAAATAAATTGCCTGAGCATGTCATCCGTTTGTAGATCAGTTGGAGTTGGATATGCATCATAAGAAAATGTAGTTTTTAGTTTAGTTATCTCTACACGTGTATGCTGTCAAAGTAAGATGATTATTGAATTTTATCAAGAAGCTAAAAAAGACGTCATTTGCTGTCCAAACAACTAAACAAGTTCCGAGATCGAGTTTATAATTTATTTGGATAATATGCTGTTAGTCTGTTAGTAACGTTCAACTGTTTTGTGTTGTTGACTAGGAAACTGACAGCCTGATGCATTGCCTATCTGTATGGTGAATATGTTACCTTTAATATTTATGCATAGCCTATCAAAATTACAGCCAATTTTCATTTCCAAGTATACTTATTTTGCATGAATGGCTATATCAGATGCCCTACTACTATACAGTTCCTTTTTGAAGTTGCTCTGGGTTTGCATGATGGCAAAGATTCCTCAAACATGCTGGACAGTGATAATCAACCTTTACAGTGTTTACTCTCTCGTTTTGTGCACATGGTAATCAATAATGCATTCATAGTAATACAATATCAAACCCCCTCCCTTGTTAAAAGTTGTAATGTGAATTATGAAGCTTTTCACCATCATTTGCTAGCATTTAGATTGAGAATGATGTTAACTGTTACTGTTGAACAAGTTGATTTTGGGACAAAATGGGAGCGTCACCTGACATTTTTGATTGATTTCCGTGCTACTTTTGCTAATGCAGATGAAATGAAGGTTTGTACCTTTGAGCAGGCATACCACTTAGTTGAGCGAAATAATGTCATGATTAGTCGTAAATTGTTCTTCCCTTTGCTTATGTTCTCACCTCCTTGATATATAAAATCAGCATTGTTTGTCAGTGATTTAGAAATGAGATCGAAAAGAAGGAAACATGAACTTCCAATTTGTTTCATTGCTCTAATTCATGACTCATCATCCATTACAAGAATTTCCTACTGTTATTGAGTATTGGACTCTGAAATAATTTTGGTTGCATAAAAAAACGTTGTTTAATTCATTGTTGTGGTTAAGTTTCATCTGTCAACTTCCCAAGAGAGATATATGATGAATTAGTAACTATGTTAATCTTTTGAATACGGTGTACTATATATAATATGTTCCAGTCTCATGTACCTAGCTTATGTAAATTGAGATCAAGGGTCTGCTATGCAGAGTTTCTTTGCTAATAACAAAGCTTTATCTCTGGAGCATTTGTGCAGAACCAAAGAAATATCTAATATGATAATTTCACAATGCGGCTTGATACACAGTTTGACACAATAAGTTGGTACAGAAAGCTAGTATACCTAGACCATTATTAAAGTAAAATATGACCTATTATATTGTAAGGATATGATAATATGTATGGAAAACCTTTAGATATTATCAGTTACTCTCTTTATTTATAGGCTTTTAACTGATACTCTATTCCCTCCCATTTATGTAGGAAACTCTCGTTCATCATGCAAACTGCTTACTGGTGAAGGCTTTAAAAGATTCCAAACAACTTGTCGCTTTTCGCAAATCATGTGTAGCATTTTATGAGGCTACAATTCCTTCTAATACGAGTCCTGTAAAGCAGTTGTTGCTATATCTAGAAACCGCTGAGGTATAGTTTGATGAGTTGCTTTGTTTGTCACTCAGATGGATTGATTGATTCAGCTATTTGTTCTATTCAAAGTCTTGTTGATGGTTAGTCTGCTGCTTTCATCGTTTGTAAAGCATTCTTTTAAATGATTTTTTCCATGTAGCTTGATGTATAGTTTGTTAACCATTAATTTGATGCATGAAATGGTTCATTGATATAAAACTTCCACTCCAGTCTCAGTATTTATTCTTTGCTCAAAAAAAATTTTTTTTTTGCCCTGCTTTTAGTATAAGGACACATGAGTACAGGACTCATAACTGCACTTCCTATGCAATAGTTATACTTTTATAAGTTAAGGAATTTGTTTCCAGTTAGAGCCACAATAACTTTCCAATCTGAATTTGATGATGGTATAATAGAGTCCATTAGGTTAAGCCACACACTATCATCTATGTGGATGCAATCCTCACATTTGTGTTTGGTATGGTTTTGTTTTCTTGGTGCTTTATGTTTAGCTTTGTAAGGGTGTGTTCTTCGTCAGCTTCATGCTATCTTTATCTTGATTTGCCACAATTAAACGAGTTTCCAATCATCCTATCTTTACTATTTGCAGTAGTCCTTTATCTTTTTTTGCGGTTCTTTCACTGATGCTTAATTGTTAATAGGTGCTCTCCACACTTCTGTTGCTGCCACTGTTGAGATGCTGCTGTTATAATGCTCTTTGAAGTGTTTTTTGTAATATAATTGTATTTGAAATTGATGTTATTATTCTAATGCTGCTGTAATGTTGTTATTACAACTATTGTGCATATACAAACATTATGGCTACAATTTAGCATTAAAAAGCAAAAAAAAAATATTTTTATTTTTTTGGGTGGTTATTTGCTGCGGTTTTCTAGAAAACCGCAGCAAATAAAGCTTTTTTTGGTGGGAAATCCCACTATTTGCTGCGGTTTTACAAAGAACCGCAGCAAATAGTGGGATTTCCCACCAATTTTTGCCCCCTTTTTGCTGCGGTTTTGACTACAACCGCAGCAAATAATAAGCTAGTTTATTGCTGCTGCTCCAAGTGCTGCGGTTAAAAACCGCAGCAAATACCCCTAAAGAAACCGCAGCAAAAGTGGATTTTTGTACTAGTGACTAGAATTCATGCTTGGTTGATCCTTTATGTTATGTTACGTTGCTGTGCTTATTTGATATGTGAATTGACATGCATGACAAGTTTTATTAGAAGCATGATTTTTTTTTATTTTGACATTCCATGTTTTTAGCAATATAAATTCTACAAGAATTAATTGGAATGTTAGCAGTAGTTTAATTTGCCCAATAACTTATTAGTAAAGAAAGGAAGTTGTTGAAGTTGGTTAGTTACTTAATCAGCAAGAAAAGTAGTGTGCAAATTTTTATGCACATGATTAAAAGAAGTTATTGAGCAATTATTTAATACATGTTGCCACTCACAGTTTAATGTGTGGTCAAGGAGAAAGTAAATAGTTAGCCACTCACAATTAATGTGTGGTAAAAGAAGTTCAATTTAACTAAAGGACACACACAAGATTTTTTTTAGAATCACTTTAAATCAAAGATAATTAATATGACATGCTTGACTTTATGCATGCTTTTATGTGATGTTGTATGTGAGTCATAACATTGTTAAACCGGTTAATCACGTAAAGTGTAAGAGGATTTGCACCAAAACTCTTGAAACGTATATACCTTGAGTATGAACAATGGGGGGAGTCGTATGGAACAGTGATCTATGACTTCTAATCGAAGTACACGACGTTGTACTCTATTATATTTTTAATGCGCTGGAATTCTGTCACTCTATGTGACATAGGTAATACCTTCTCGGAGTTGCTCTCAAACTGGTGCCCAATAGGGCGTTTTTTAATTTAAAGGAAAGGAAACCCGTTCGATGCGGAACCCAAAGTTTAAATATAATAATTAATTTGTTGAGTCTATATGCACAGGTGAGGAGTTGTCAAAGGTAAGATGTGTGAATGTTTTAAATTTATGTTGTTTTGTTGCATAGTCTTTAGTAGTTATGTACTCAGCTTTGCTGACTGTTTGTTTTGTGTGCATGGCTTTGTCTTGGACTTGGCCCTACAACGACCCACTTGTTGGCGAGTAGTTGTTTAGAATAAGAAAAGCTACAGGTACAAGTGGGCATAAATCATTTCATGATGGGCTGAAGTGAGAGTGCTTGTTGTGTAGTCTTTGTAGTTTTATTTTATTGCTTATGGAGTTATCTAACTTTTAATTGGATGTTGCTTTATTTTCAACGTTTTTAGTTTTGGTTTTGGTTTTTAAGGGAAATTAAGATGGTTCCGAAGTGTTATAAAGTTGTAAGTTGATTTTTATTTTTTATATTGGTTTGAATTTTGTTTTGAGATTGTTTGAAGTTTAAGTTTTAAATTGGTTCTGGTTTTAAGACTTTCGCTGTATGCCTTAGCCGTTATCACGATGACGGTAAGGCTTTGATTTTTCCTCGTTATTTATGAATTTTAATAACAATATATATTTAATATCTATATTACGTTTCTGGAAAAATCTAGAGTAGAAGGTTAGGAAATTCCAGAGTGTTACAAAGTGGTTACCAGAGCTTGGGGGTACCCTAGGTTTTGATACGCATATCAATGAGCAAAACTTCGAGGGTTTGGGTTTGATTGAAGGTGGAAAACAAGAAGCAACCTTGGGGGAGTTAGTGGCTTATGGAGACACAAGGCTTCTTGGGTTGACTAGGGTGGATTTTTACGTGTGCATGGTGACATGCACAAGCTTATTCACGTAAATGTAAAGCTAGTATAGTTAGTAGTTTAGAAGTGTTGAGCTATATGGGTTTTCTTCCCACGTCATTTGATAGGGTTTTACCATATGGTGTTTTGTTATTTTCTTGATTAGTTTATGAGTCAAGGTTGATGGAATCAAGCATGAGAAACACAAAAATGGAGGTTTCTTGAAATAAAGATTGAATCTTGAAGAGTTTCTTGAAGTTCTTGAAATCGCAAGTCCAACAAAAATCAACGAGAAATCAAGCAATGCATATGGCGGGATTTTTGGAAGATTTTTGAAGTTTTGGGCAACGTTGTCAACGCGGGATTTTGTGTTGTTTGACTTTGTCAACCTAAGGTTGTTATTCGGATATATGGTGGTTAGATTTGATTTGCAAAATATCTAAGATTTAGACTAGAAATCAGATTACAAAATATATGGTGCAAAAATATGTATCCGGTTTTGTTAGGATTTTCTTGTTATCCTAATCTTAGTTTGTTATACCATATATCTAAGGTAGTTAGGATATGTTTAGGTTTCTGAAATATTGTGTGATATGTTTAGCTATAAATAGGATGTAAAATACATCAATAAAATTCAGATTAGAGTGATTAAACACAAAGTGTTTCCGGTTTTTATTGTTTCACGAAGAAAACAAAATTTTGAGAGTTTCTTGTGAGAAATTCGATTGAGTGAGTGGTGCTTTTGCTTTATCTCACGTGAGGATAGTTCTTAGGATTTGAGGGTGCTTTGCTTTAATCAAATTCTACCAATTATTCGCCTTAGAAGTTCAGATTTGTGGTGCGTGGCTTTATCAAATTTGAAGTCTAAGTTTCTTTTGTGTGAGTGGCGTTTGTCTATAACAAAATTCACATCAACTTTTGGTGCTTTCGTTGAGAGATTCATTCAATCTCAAGTTTTCAATATCAATTATCATGGCTCAAGAAGGTGGAGACGAAAATCCACAAGGATTCACGAAGGGTTTGAGCTTGGCTCAAGCAAAAGAGCTACGTATGCAAGGAGAGATTGACGAGTTAAAGGCTCGTTTAGATGAAGTCCTAACCATCATGGCTTCTACCAAGAAAACTCCTACTAAATCTAAACAAGAGGAGGGCTCATCATCAAGTGAAAGTGAGCAAGAAAGTGTGAGGAGTGTACGTAAACCAAAAAAGGGATACTCATCAAGTTCTAGTGACGATGAGGAACCAAGATCAAGGCACAAACATAAGGGAAAGATGAGGGATGATGATCGAAATCTTAAACTCGAAATTCCTGAGTTTAATGGAGGTATGGATCCTGAAAAATTTCTAGATTGGATTCGTAGGGTTGAGAGGATTTTTCGTTACAAAGAATATGATGATCATAAGTCCTATAAATTGGCGGAATTAAAACTCACTTCCTATGCAAGTTTATGGCTTGAGGGTTTACAAAGAAAGAGAAGGAAAGAAGGTAGATCAAAAATATCTTCATGGTCCAAATTGAAAAGGGAGATGAGGAAACGTTTTGTTCCTCAAGATTTCGAACAAAACAATTTCATCAAGATGCATACATTAAAACAAGATAGAAAAACGGTTGATGAATACATTGTGGAGTTTGAAAAATTGATCATGATTTGTGATTTGGAAGAGAAGGAGGACCACAAAGTGGCTCGTTTTGTGGCTGGCCTAGATGAAAATATAAGGGAGAAGGTCGAATTACAACCTTATTGGACCTTTGATGAAGTTTGTAGAGTGGCAGCAAGGGTTGAGAAACAAGTTGCACGTAAACCAAAGACATACTTCAAAACCTATGATTCTAAAGAAAAGCGTGATACTTTTCCTCAAAAACCAAACTTTGATAAGGTTACTAAACCCCCTTTCATCAAGGATAAGAGTTCATCTTCAAAGCCCCAAAGTAGTGATTCACGCATTGTTTGTTTCAAGTGTAAAGGGCAAGGTCACATTCAAAGAGATTGTCCTCATGCTAGGGTCACAACAACTCGAAATTGGGTAGATGGGGAAAGCCTTGAAGAAGAGGAGGAGATGTATGGGGATGAGGGAGAGGAAGAGTATGGCAATGATGAAAATATGGAGGAAGACACAGAGGAAGTCCAACCAGAAACACAAGGCCAATCCTTAGTGTTACGTAGGGTATTACAATCTCAAAGTGCACAACCTTTGGAGAGTCAAAGGGATAAAATTTTTCTCACAAGGTGTAATGTTCAAGGCAAGCTTTGTGATGTAATCATAGATACTGGAAGTTGCACAAATGTAGTATCTACGTTGTTGGTGGAAAAGCTCGCAATTCCTACAAAGATACATCCTCAACCATACAAGCTACATTGGCTTAGCAACACAAGTGATGTTAAGGTAAACAAACAAGCCTTGATTGCGTTTAAAATTGGTAAATTTGAGGATCAAGTACTTTGTGATGTTTGTCCTATGGATGCTTGTCATATATTATTGGGTAGACCTTGGCAATATGACCGTTTTGTGAAGTTTAATGGGAGAACAAATGTCTATATTGTGCGCAAGAAACCTAATGAAAAATCATATGCATTAAAACCCTTGATGATTTCTAAACCTAAGACAAGCATGGGTAATTCTAAAGGTGTTTTGTTGGTGGGTGGAAAGGAGTTAGAAAGGGAGTTGAAAACAAGTTCTATGTCTTACATGTTGTTAGCCAAAGAGGTACAAGATGAAGCCCCAGAGATTCCTAGGGTTTTGCATCCTATGTTGAATGAGTTTTCAGATGTGTTTCCTAATGAGTTGCCACCAGGATTACCACCAATAAGAGGGATTGAACATCAAATTGATCTTATTCCTGGGTCTCAAATTCCTAACAAGCCTGCATATAGATGTAATCCAGAGGAGACAAAGGAGATACAAAGGCAGATTGAGGAATTAATGGAGAGGGGATACGTGAGAGAGAGCATGAGTCCATGTGCTGTGCCTACATTAATAGTACCTAAGAAGGATGGGACGTGGAGAATGTGTATTGATTCAAGGGCAGTTAACAATATAACCGTCAAGTATAGGTTTCCTATACCTAGATTGGATGATTTGCTAGATGAATTACATGGTTCTCAATTATTTTCAAAGATTGATTTAAGGAGTGGATATCATCAGATTCGAATGAAGGAAGGTGATGAATGGAAAACAGGTTTTAAAACAAAGCTAGGGCTTTATGAATGGTTAGTCATGCCTTTTGGGTTAACTAATGCACCTAGTACGTTTATGAGGTTGATGAATGAGGTCTTAAAGCCATACATTGGTAAGTTTGTAGTGGTATATTTAGATGATATTTTGGTGTATAGCAAGAGTGTTAATGATCATCTAAGCCATCTAAGGAGTGTGTTTGGGACATTACGAGAACAAAAGCTCTATGCTAAGCTCGAAAAGTGTTATTTCATGGTACCAAGTGTGACGTTTTTGGGGTATATTGTGTCCAAAGATGGGGTTTCTGTTGATCCATCTAAAGTGGAAGCTATAAAATCATGGCCAACACCAAAAAACGTGACTGAAGTACGTGCTTTTCATGGGTTAGCCTCGTTCTATAGGAGGTTTGTGAAGAATTTTTCATCTGTTGTTGCTCCTATAACCGAATGCATTAAGAAGGATAAGCCTAAGTTTGAGTGGACTAAGGGGGCACAAGAAGCTTTTGAATTGATTAAGAAGTTGCTTTGTAACACACCCATACTAGCCTTACCAGATTTCTCTAAACCATTTGAAGTAGAGACGGATGCAAGTGGGGTTGGAATTGGTGCTGTTCTAGTCCAAGGGAAGAGGCCAATTGCTTACTTTAGTGAGAAGTTGAATGGTGCTAAACTGAACTATTCTACATATGACAAGGAGTTCTATGCCATTATTAGAGCTTTGGATCATTGGAGTCATTATTTAAGGCCTAATCACTTCATATTACATTCTGATCATGAAGCTTTGAAGCACATTAATGGTCAACAAAAATTGAATCCAAGACATGCTAAATGGGTTGAATTTTTGCAATCTTTTCACTTCTCTTCAAAGTACAAAACGGGGAAGTCTAATGTTGTTGCTGATGCTTTGTCAAGAAGGTATACTTTGCTTGGTGTTTTGAACTTTAAGTTGCTTGGGTTAGAGTTGATAACACAATTTTACGAGCAAGATGGTGATTTTGGACCAATAATGGCGCAACTTTCAAAGGGGTCTATGAGTTCCTATGTGCTACATGATGGGTTTTTGTTTAAAGGTAATCTATTGTGCATACCTAAGTGTTCTATACGTGAGTTGCTAGTAAGGGAGGCTCATGGAGGAGGTATTGCTGGACATTTTGGCATTACAAAGACACTAACCATGTTGCAAGAACATTTTTATTGGCCAAAGATGATTGTTGATGTTGAGGCCATAATTGCTCAATGTGCTACTTGTCAAAAGGCAAAGGCAGCCTTTCATCAAGGTTTTTATACTCCATTGCCAGTGCCAGAGGGACCTTGGGAAGATGTTTCTATGGATTTCATTGTAGGGTTACCAAGGACAGCAAGGGGAAAAGATGCTATTATGGTAGTGGTTGATAGATTTTCAAAGATGGCTCATTTTACACCATGTCACAAGACAGATGATGCTATGAATGTGGCTGATTTATATTTTAAAGACATCATAAGGTTGCATGGGGTTCCAAAGACTATTGTAAGTGATAGAGACACAAAATTCATGAGTTACTTTTGGAAGTCACTTTGGAGGTTAATAGGCACGAAACTTTTGTTTAGCACATCTTATCATCCTCAAACAGATGGCCAAACAGAAGTCACTAATCGAACACTAGGGGTTTTGTTGCGTGGTTTGGTTAGTAAGACACAAAAAGATTGGGATTTGAAGCTTGCTCATGCTGAATTTGCTTATAATAGGTCACCTACTTATGCTACTAAGCACTCACCTTTCGAGATTGTCTATGGAGTTAATCCTAAGTTACCAATTGATTTTGTAAGTATTCCTAAAGGGGAGTTGGTACACAAAGATGCCAAGACTAAGGTTGAGTATATGCAAAAACTTCATGCAGAAGTAAGGGCTCGAATTGAGAAGGTTAATGATATTTACAAGGCACGAGCAAACAAACATAAATCACAACATGTCTACAAAGAAGGGGATTTGGTTTGGTTACACTTGAGGAAGGAAAGATTTCCAAATCAAAGGAAGAATAAACTTATGCCTCGTTGTGATGGACCGTTCAAGATCATAAGTAAAGTGGGGGATAATGCTTATAAATTGGAATTACCAGGAGAATATGGAGTCCATGCTACTTTCAACATTGGTGATTTAGCTCCTTATGTTCCTGATGACCAACTTCGAGGTTTGAGGACAAACTCTTTTGAAGAAGAGGAGGATGATACGCATATCAATGAGCAAAACTTCGAGGGTTTGGGTTTGATTGAAGGTGGAAAACAAGAAGCAACCTTGGGGGAGTTAGTGGCTTATGGAGACACAAGGCTTCTTGGGTTGGCTAGGGTGGATTTCTACGTGTGCATGGTGACATGCACAAGCTTATTCACGTAAATGTAAAGCAAGTATAGTTAGTAGTTTAGAAGTGTTGAGCTATATGGGTTTTCTTCCCACGTCATTTGATAGGGTTTTACCATATGGTGTTTTGTTATTTTCTTGATTAGTTTATGAGTCAAGGTTGATGGAATCAAGCATGAGAAACACAAAAATGGAGGTTTCTTGAAATAAAGATTGAATCTTGAAGAGTTTCTTGAAGTTCTTGAAATCGCAAGTCCAACAAAAATCAACGAGAATCAAAGCAAGTTATATGGCGGGATTTTGGACAGATTTTTGGAAGATTGGGCAACGTTGTCAACACGGTTTTTCAAGTTGTTTGACTTGGTCAACCTTGGGTTGTTATTCGGAAATATGGTCACTAGATTTAATTTGCAAAATATCTAAGATTTAGACTAGAAATCAGATTACAAAATATATGGTGCAAATATTGTATCCGGTTTTGATAAGATTTTCTTGTTATCCTAATCTTAGTTTGTTTTACCATATATCTAAGGTAGTTAGGATATGTTTAGAATTCTGAAATATTATGTGATATGTTTAGCCTATAAATAGGATGTAAAATACATCAATAAAATTCAGATTTGAGTAATTAAACACAAAGTGTTTCCGGTTTTTATTGTTTCACGAAGAAAACAAAATTTTGAGAGTTTCTTGTGAGAAATTCGATTGAGTGAGTGGTGCTTTTGCTTTATCTCACGTGAGGATAGTTCTTAGGATTTGAGGGTGCTTTGCTTTAATCAAATTCTACTAATTATTCGCCTTAGAAGTTCAGATTTGTGGTGCGTGGCTTTATCAAATTTGAAGTCTAAGTTTCCTTTGTGTGAGTGGCGTTTGTCTATAACAAAATTCACATCAGGTTTTATTTTGGGAAAGAGGAATTTCTTATTTTGGGAAGTTTTTGGAAATGGAATTTTTCAAAAAATAGTTATTTTCGAAAATAGAAAGTTTTGAAAAATAAAATTTTGAAAAGAAATAAATTATGTGTGCAGGTATGGAAGGAATTCAGGTATGTATTATGTGTTATCGCTTTAATATCATGTGGTGAGTTTGGGTAGGAAGTTTGGGCATGTAGGATAGACTTTATTTATGTTCTTTTATGCATTTAAGTTCACATTTTGAGGTGTTGCTTATATGAGTAGCTATGTGTAAAAGGAATTGTATGTTAGCCACCAGACCTTCTGTTGTAGAACTGTTAGTTTGGTTTTGTTGTGGGAAGGATGGTCCATTAGTATTAAGTGTTGTGCAGGATATCGTATAGTATGCCTAGTAAAGAAACACAAATGGGGACCTTGGAAAAGAAAGACTATGAGAGTCCACCTTAGTACGTTTGGAAGATACGGTTTTATTGTTGGTATATGAGTACGGTGTTGAAGCTGCCGCAATGGGACCAACCTGATTATGTGTCGGCCCTAATTGTTAATTGTTTGCCTGACCGTTCGCCCTACCTAGATATCAAGGCAAAGTTTAGTAATTTTCACTTTGCTGGAGGACTTCCAAATTACAATAAATATAAGGATGCAATTGGTCAGTGGGGCTGTGATTGGAGGTGATTGGAGGGTTAGATTGCCAGGAAGGAGAAGGGGTATCAGGAAATGAATGCAAGTGAGGAGACCCCACCCACACCAAACCCAGGTAGCCAGGAAAATGAAGACATGGTGGTAAAAGAAACTACTTCTGGTTCAAGGAGTGATGAGTCAAGGGATAGCTCGTGTTATGAGATTGAGAATCCGGATCCAGTGATTCCTATGTACGTAGACATGGTAATCGATTCTGAGGATGAAGAAGAGCTTAATCCTGAAGAGGATGTGGATGAGGACATGGAAGAGGATACGGAAGATGATATAAAAGATGATCTTGAGTTTATACCCAAGAAATATGTAATGTCGAGGGACATAAAGGAGAATGTTAATATTTAGGGATTTTTGTTTAGATATAAGTTAGTTAATACTGTTTAGCATTGTTGATGTTTAGAATGTTGAACAATTTAGGTTATTGTTTATGTTATTTTGATTAAGTGGTAGTCAGCCATAAAGAAATATTAATAGGAATTAAGTAGTAAATTTTTTTGGGAATGAATTAATAAATGAGTCAATTCCCTGAGGTAATGAAGCCTCAAGTAGAATAGAACCAAGGGAATTATTTTTATATTCTTATGTGCTTTATTCTTATTTTAATGGTTGTGTAAACAATCAAAACTAAGTGAATCATTCACTCTAAAAGAATGAAACTTCTTTTGTGAGATGAAATGAGAAAGTGTTTTATGTTTTAAGTTTATGTTGTTCTAACCTAGAGTTAGACATAATTTAATATAAAGGTCTTTTCCTCTACAGGTGAAATAGGATGGTTGAATGTAACAACAATCAGCTGAATGAGGTAGTGAGGCAATTAGCTACTGTAGCTGAATAGTTAGCTGCCAGAGGAAATGGAAATGGTAGTGACCCTGCTGGGGAACTTTTCAAGAAGATTTCTCAAAGTAAGCCACCTACTTACCAAGTAGAGCACAATCCAACTATTCTAGAGGGATGGTCACAAGCTGTTTGGGGCAGTTAAGTGTCCAGAAGAGCTTAAGGTGAACCATGCTATTTACTATTTGAGAGGAGAAACTGATCTTTGGTAGTCACAAAATGAGGCTGTGATTAGGGCTTTACCAGGGTTCAATTGGGATATGTTTCAGGAGCAAATCGGCAATAAGTTTTATCCTGTGTTCCTTCAGAAACAAAAAGCTGAAGAGTTTCTGGAGCTTAAGATGGGAAGCATGTCTGTCACTGAGTACTACTCTAAGTTCATAGAATTGTCTAGAATTGCTAAGGATGTCGTGGCAACCGAGTAGTTGAAAGTTAGCCGTTTAGAAAGAGGGTTACCCTTAGACCTTCAGTCGCAGTTAGCTAGGCAGGTCTTTGAGTCTTTGAATGAGCTATATGGTAGAGCTGCACACTTGTATGCCGTAGACTAGAAGAAGAAGGAGGTACTAAAGGAAGGTGAGACGAGGGAGAAAAGGAAAGATGGTGGAGGAAACTTCAACCAACAAGGAAACCTCGTTTCAACAATAACTTCCAAAGTAATAGGGGAGACTTTGGGAAGCCTGCTAATGGAAATGGGAATAGAGCTCAGATGGCTAGTCAAGGAGGGCGTATGTACTTTTGCAAGAAGTGTGCTAACAATCACTCAGGAAAGGACTGTGTTGGGAACCTAGTGACGTGTTGGTTGTGTAACAAACTTGGACACCATGAGTATGAGTGCTTCTCCAAGAACAAGGGAAAGGAAGGACATGGTTCTCATTTCAGAGGGAACTCAATTGGGGGTCAGCAGGAGGGTTTCTAAGGAAATATGGGAGGAAAGGTGACGCCTCAAGCCGGAAAAAGAAATGGAAGTGGGAATGGAGGAGGTCCGACTAAGAGCTCAAATACTAGAAAGATGAGTGTGATGGCTTGAAGTGAAGCTGATGCTAGTAAAGATATAATTACTAGTATTTTTTCTATTCGCTCTTTTTCTATTAAAGTTTTGTTTGATTCTGGTGCAACATATTCTTTGGTATCCACCAAAGATTTTGGAAAGCCTGTGTTGGGAAAGATAGATGAAATAGATATGTCAATAGTGTTACCATCATGACAAGAGGTATATTGTTCAAAGAGATTTCTGGATGTTCCTATTGAAATCGAGGGAGTGGAGTTTAAGGCTAACCTAATCGAGTTTGATTTAGGTGACTTAGAAGTTATTATGGGGTTGGATTGGTTGAGCGAGCATAAGGCTGAGATTTTATGTGAGCCACAGAAGATCTCGTTAATCAATAAGGGTAAGAAGGTGAGCTATTGGAAGGCAGGAAGGCCAAAACACAACAAAATAGTATTAGTAATGAGGTTTTCTAGGTTTGTGAGAAGAGGTTTTCCAATTTACCTTTGTATTTTAAGGGATGTGGATCATGTTGAGACTGCTAAGCCTGAAGATATTGAGGTAGTAAGGGACTTTGTGTACGTGATTCCGGAAGAGATTCCGGGGATGCCTCCAAAGCAAGAGATTGACTTTACCATAGACTTAGTTCCCGGAACAGCACCTATTTCCAAAGAACCCTATAGGATTGCACCTGCAGAAATGAGTGAGTTGAAAGAGCAGTTACAAGAGTTGTTGGAGAAGGGTTACATTAGGCCTAGTGCTTCACCATGGGGAGCAATAGTACTGTTTGTAAAGAAGAAAGATGGGAGTTTGAGGTTGTGTATTGACTATAAAGAGTTGAATAAGGTGACGATAAAAAATAAGTATCCTTTACCGAGGATTGATGACTTGTTTGATCAATTAAAAGGAGCTAAAGTGTTTCAAAAATTGATTTGAGGTTAGGATATCATCAATTGAGAATTGCTAATGAGGACATACCGAAAACGACTTTTCGTACGAGATATGGGCACTATGATTTCACTGTTATGCTTTTTGGGTTAACTAATGCGCCATCAATTTTCATGGAATTAATGAATAGGATTTTTCAACGATTTTTAGATAAATTTGTGGTTGTTTTCATTGATGACATTTTGGTGTATTCTAAGAGTAAAGAGGAGCACGTGGAATATTTGAGGACAATTTTGATGACATTAAGGGAGTATGAATTGTATGCTAAGTTCTCGAAATGTGAGTTCTAGTTGGAGAAAGTAGCATTCTTGGGACATATCATATCAAAAGAGGGATTCGAAGTAGATCCAGCTAAGATCGAAACAGTAAAGGAGTGGTCTACACCTAAGAATGTAATGGATGTACGGAGTTTCTTAGGGTTAGCATGGTATTATAGGAGGTTTGTGAAGGATTTTTCGAGAATTGCTAAACCAATGACGTCGTTAATGAAGAAGGACTATAAGTTTGAGTGGAGTGATAAGTGTGAAGAGGCATTTCAGACTTTAAAAGAGCATATGACTCCAGTGTTGACTTTGCCAGATGGAAGTGATTCTTATGATGTGTATAGTGATGCTTCTAAAAATGGTTTGGGATGTGTGTTAATGCAAAATAGAAAGGTGATTGCGTATGCTTCAAGACAATTAAAGCCATACGAGGCAAACTACCCTACTCACGATCTTGAGTTAGAAGCGACCGTGTTTGCTTTAAAGATATGGATGGAGTAAGGTGCAGGATATACATAGACCACAAAAGTTTAAAGTACTTTTTCACTTAAAAAGATTTAAACATGAGACAGAGGAGATGACTTGAGTTAATCAACGATTATGATTTAGATATCCAACACCATGAAGGGAAGGCCAATGTGGTAGCGGATGCTTTAAGTCGTAAAGCGAAGCATGGAGTGAATACTTTGGTGGCCGCTAATGAACTATGTAAGGATATAGAGAGATTAAATCTAGAAATAGTGAAGGAGGGAGAGTTGGAAGGAATTCTTTGTAATCTTAGTATCCAACTGATGAGACTATCGCACACCTATAAAAAATAAACCAAACAACTCTAACTAATGTAGCTAGGGAAGTAGGAATCGAATCCTCAGGGAAGCAATTGAACTCTAATAGTTCTAAAAAGCTTAAATTGTGAAAAGGGCCTTGGTTGAGAATTATCGATTAACTAACTGACTACTAATTAACTACGGAAAATGATGGTAATTAAAACTAATATTTAAGGTCTAGGGTTGTTCAGGTCACCAAAATAAACTAATGGATTCACCAACAAAGAACGTTTAATCTCATAATTATGTCAAATTAGGGCTCAGTAATTCTCTCGAACTTAAACTCCCTTAAAACTCATCTAGCAGCTCTCGCTCATGACTAGACTAATTCCGCCTATTATTCAGTGGTCTAATTGTGGTATTTTTACCTCTCGGCATTATATTCGACAATTACAAAAATTACAACTAAATCTGCGCATAATTCAATTGTAAGCAAATACTCCAATAATAGCAATTTGACTACTAATTGTGAAATCGAAACAATCTAAGTTAGTCCATTAATTATTCAAGGTTTCCCTAAACCCTAGAAAACTAACTACTCACTCATGATCATAAAAACTAAAGCAATTGTGGAAAACAAAACTAAAGACATGATCATAATTAAAGAAATAATCAACAATTATGAAACTAGAAATAAAACAATAACTAGGGCATAAGAGATTAAAGAAAATAAAACTAAAAACATAAACTAAAATTAAACATGAATTAAAGAGAATAGAATTAAGTTTGAATTAAAACCTGAATTTGTATTGAATTGAATGATTGAAAAGTTCCACAATAATCACCTCTTTTGAGAGAAAACTAAACTAAAACTAGGGTTCTTGAATAATAAAGTGCGTAAATGAAAACCTAGGGAAAAATACATTAAGTACTAAGTCGAAATTCGGTGAAAACGAGCCATAGGGTTCTTGAATAATAAAGTGCGTAAATGAAAACCTAGGGAAAAATACATTAAGTACTAAGTCGAAATTCGGTGAAAACGAGCCATAAACACGTAGAAATTACTGTGCCCAGCCGTCCGGGCATGATGCACCCGAACCAGGCACAGTGCACCTAGACCGGGCAAGTTGATCAAGAAGCCTTCGGGCTTCCGGCTTCGCTCATAACTTCTATAACTCGACTTCTATGCTTCCCCGGGGCTTCTAAGTTATGTCCTAGGTTCCTTATAGCTTCTCCAAGTGGTCAAGACTCTTACTAACTTGCCAAATGCTCGGGATACAACGAAAACCGATATAAAAGCATCAATTCCTGCAATAAACGTCAAAGTAAAGCAACAACACTAAAAACAACCGAAGTTAGTAGAATGGGCTCAAAAGAGCCTTATTAGAGCCAAAAACCAATATGAAATGGGGGCAAATGATGAATATAAAATGAACTTATCAAACTCCCCCAAGCCAAGCCTTTGCTTGTCCTCAAGCAAACAACTAAACAAACAATGACTTCACCCCTTAAACTTTGAAAAACAAATCAACTCGAGCAATTCCGAGCATGTAAGTTCTTCAACCAACCCATCAAAATTCCTTGACCGCCATCCACGTAAATCAAAATCAATAAGCCAACCATGTAAGAAATAGAAGTCGATGACTAGAGTAGCTCAGTCGGTGTCACTCCACACATATAATTGAGCATAAACAATGAAGTTCACCCTTAATCCCAAGTAAGAATGCAAATGCAAAAAGTGTTTAAATGCAATTTTTGAGAACCCAAACCCACATCTCACACCTCATGCACGTGTTTAAGGGTAGACACTCAGGCCTAATGCGGAAGTCGACTCGAAATGCAAGTAATACTCACTAGCTTTGGCAATTGACTCACTTCACAAGAACTAAAAACATGCACATGCCGATCAAAAAGGTTTTTATAAGCTTGTAATGTGGCTAGGGTGACGAGTAGGATAAGATTTGGGATAATGTGGTGGTAAATGCGGGTTATACGCATGTAACAATCAAAGAACATAATCAACATCTTGACATTCAACTCCAACATCACACCAATTACTTATAGAATCACATCACACCATAAAACTTTATACTTCAACAACTCCAAAAATCACAAGCTCTTTCTTTTTCAACATTTTTTTCAATCTTTCTCATTTTTTTTTCTTTTTTTTCCTTTTCGTTTCTTTTCTTTTCTTCTCTTTCAACTTTCAATTTTTTTTTCAAACTTAGGTTCACGAATCTTAATGATATGTCAAAGACAAAATCATCACACATACATAACTAGGCCAATATAAGATATATAACATTTCAATTCTTCATTAAGAATTAGCCTAGACATTGGTATGCAGAGCCTTAATGTGAGACCTATTATTAAACTTTAACAACAACCAACATTCCATAATTTTCCAATCCTCCAAAACCTTCAACAAATGCAAAGCATCAACAAAACAACTCCACAACTCCCCCAAGCCAAGCTTGGGCATATATCAATAAAACAAGGCCAAATAGGGTTGTAATGTGGCTAAAATGCAAATGAATGGCAAAAAGTTCAAAATAAGGACCAAGGGGAAATTTGTGAAGAAATGCCTAAAATCTGAAAGCTCTTAAAAGAAATGAATGCCTTTTATCATTCGCGACATGTAACATACCAAAGCCAAGCTACTAGAGTCAAAAGCCAAAACACGGATCATACAAGCATCAGGAGTTAAGCACACATGAAAAAGAAATAAGCATATAATGATTTATGCGGCTCAAATCCTCCCGTTAACACAGTTCAAGCCTCTACTCTGCACATGGCTATAATGGCAAGATTAGAAACTGCTTCAAGCTAAGTTAAGTTCAAGGCCAAGTTGGCAATTCCCAAAGCATAGCTCATCACATGGCCGAATCAATCGGAAACATTTTTAAATAAAATGCGGGGCACAGGGAAGTCATTATTCATAAAGTTTACATTAATGCTCATTAATCAACAATTTCAATCAATTCATACAATTCAACTACTAACTATTAAAAGCAAAATAAAAATCTAAACTATGAAAGCAGTACATCTTTTTGGTCATATGTAAACTCCTACTTCTAATAAGTAGTACAAACCATATGACTATCCTAAGAAAGCAATAAAAATACACTAGAAAGCAGTAAAACTATACTAAGAAAGCAATAAAAGTACCTCCCCCAAGCCGGACTCAACAATGTCCTCATGCTGAAGGAAGTAAAAGGGAGCCAGCTGCTCCTTAATCTGAGCTCTCCATGAACTCATATGTGTCAGGACCATCATCATCAGCATCAGCATCACCATCACCATCACCACCACCACCACCATCACCATCACCACCACCATCACTACCATCACCAGCACCTATATCAGCAGCAGCTCCTCTACTAGATCCCACTCCTAGGTTGAAAGTATACTAGGAAGGGTGGGGACCAACTGAGGGCACAACACCAGAACACACAAAATAATCATAGATAAGATACATAGCACGAGTGTGATCCTGCTGGAAGGTGTCAAAACGCTGGATTAAATGTTGCTCCTGTATCTGGAAATTATCAAACTGACTCTGCAGCTGTGAACAGGCTATCGCACACCTCTCAAAAATAATCGAACAACTCTAACTAATATAGCTAGGGAAGTAGGGATCGATTCCTCAGGGAAGCTATTAAATTCTACTAGTTCTAAAAAGCCTAAAACATGTAAGGGGCCTTGGTGGAAATTTCGGTAAATGGTTTCTAAAACTAAGAAGACTAAGAATAAAACTAGGGAAATGACGGGAAATTGTGGATTAAACTCTATTAATGAGAATCTAGGGCTATCGGTTCACTGTGATCAATCAACAAACTCATTTAACGCTCACTAATCAATTCATTGGCATTCATTGAACTAGGGCTCACTAATTCTCTCGAACTTAGACTCCCTCAAAACTCCTTTACCGGCTCTCGCTCGCATAAATTCGTTTTTGCCTATTATTCAGTGGTCTAATTCTAGTAATCTGACCTCTCAGCCTCGATTTCGACAATAACCTTACTTACAACTAAATCTGGCCACAATTTAATTGCAATCACTACAAATCAATAATAGGAATTCAATTAGAAGCCAAGAACTAATTAGAAAACATAAATTAAATTCAAACCATGATCATAGATCCCCTAACCCTAGAGAAAACGACTACTCACTCATAATTAAGGGAACAAAAACAAAATTGAAATCAAACAACATGATCATGAACAAAGAATTAAGTAAAACTAGAATTAAAACTAAATTAACTACGAACAAAACTAAATTAAGAATAAAAAATAGCAAAATTAATCTAAACTAAAACTAAGAAACTAAGGAGAATCATGAAATTAAAGGAATTAAAGGGCATAAGGAAAGAAATTACCAAAATAATGATTGAATTGCATTAATCGAAAGCTTGAGTTGTTGAACAAATTAGTTAATCCTAAAATTCTAGAGAGAATAAGCAATTTTGGATTCCTAGGTCTAAAAGTATGATAAAAACTAGTTAGGGTCGTGCCCCCTTTACGTAGAGTATATATAGGATTTGGGTTTTTTATTAATTAAAACCCACGAAGCAAAACCGCACGGAAAGACCGAATAAGGCGAGAAAACCAGCACCTGCGCCCGCGGGGAACAAAATCACTTTACTCCCTGCGCCCGCAACCCCTGTGGTCTGCCAACTTTGAAGCTGCTGATCTATGTTGCGGGCGCATAGAGCATTAGTGACTTTGAAGGCTGCGCCCGCATGGAATTTGCATTCTTATATTTTGACGATCTTGCTTATTTCTTTGCTCGATTCTTCGAATCTCGCTCGTGACTTTTCGTGACTTGGCACGCATCCCGAGGCAAGTACATTTTGACTCATTTTAGCCTCCAATGACTTCATAACTCTCTATTACGCTCCTGTAACATATAAACAAAATCGAAAACCACGCGTAATAACCGAAAAAGTATAAAATAACCGTAAAAGGTTCTAAAAGTCAACTAAAGATGCTAAAACCGTTCCAAAACATAACTTAACATCGAAAGATGATATTTAATCAAAACGAAGCCACAAACTTAACTATTTAGCACAAGAATCAACCGAAAATGAGGGAAAAACACAACATAAAACACGTATATAAAGCTAGCCCATGGCGTATCTCCAAGACTAATCAGTGTCGCCCCCTTGAGGGGGTGCATCAGCCGGAGGCTGCTCTAATGGTTGGGAAGAAGAGGGGCGGCTCGACCCACGATGAATGTAAGCCCGCTCACTGGTAGCAGGGGCGTCGTGAGGGTAAACAAGTGGTAGGAGCCAGGTCGCCGGATCGGAAGTGATCCGTGTAATAGCTGGGTTAGGCAAGTCGACATAAGCCTTCTTGCCTGATCCGACAAACCATCTAATCCTAAGGCCCTCAGTGGCACTGATTCAATGACAAGCAGTAATATAATCTAAGTCCAGATATCTACTACCAGGCACTGGCTGACGGTGAGCAGCAAAATCAACCCAATAACGCCGGGCTATCACAGTAATTAACCCTCCAAAAACAATATTGTTGACGGTTGGCCTCCCATTCCCATCTACCCCAGCAAAGGTCTTGCATTGGGTTTGCAAGTGGACAACAAAGAAGTAGGGAATAAGGATGCAGTAGGGGCAAGTACTACGTAAGAACTGCTGACCTAATAACGTAATCTCCCTAGTAGTAACTGTATGGGCCTCATGTCGGCCAAAAATAGTCCAACCTAGGAACCTATGAACAATATCGCGGGGGGGGGGGGGGGGGGGNGGGGGGGGGGGGGGGGGGGGGGGAGGGTTGGTGAATTAAGTTGGCGGAATTGTGCTGCCAACTAAATGTTTCTTGCCCTGTTAAGGCATTCCAAAGGTCAACATCACTAAATTCGGAAGGGGCATTCTTCCGACCAGGTCCAGTTATATCAAAAATCAACCCAAAATCAACTAAAGACTCATATCGATCAACTTCGAATAGACGGAAAGCAACTCCATGAGCAGGTCTATGGGGGTTCGGCCTATCAACTCTAAAACTTGACATAAATTCATAGGTAATATCCGCATAAGTAGCAACATCCAAGTTAAAGAAAAATTCCATACCCAAATTTTTCTAACAATCGCGAGTTTCATCAAGAATTCCAAGAGTATGCAATAAAGCATGATCTAAAAATCTAGTAGGAATAATAGGACGAGTTTTAAGCTTCATAAATTTCTCACGTTGTTCAAGTGAAGCAAAACTTACATCGGGGAAATCAGGGTCCCGTGGAATCTCGTTGTTCCTCCTCCTTGAAGTGCCACTTGGTTGAGCTCTTGACCTCTTAGGACCCATTAGTTTGAAATTTGGTTGATTTTTGTGAAAGTTAGGGTTTTGTGGGTGATGATGATTTTGTGGGTTTTTGTGATTTTAATGGTAAGAAGGTGAAAGAGGAAGAAAAATAGAGAAGAATGGTTTGAGATGATTATTTGATGAAGAGGTGAGTGAGAAATGAGGAATTAAAGTTTGAGTGAAGGTGGTTTTAATGGTGGAATTGGGGATTTTGGGGATTTTATTTGAGAGGATTGGGTAGTGAGAGAAAGTAGAAGGAAGAAGAAGAAGGAAAAGTGAGGATGAGAGAGAGAGAGAGGGACGTGAGAAGGAGGAAAAAAAATAAGGGTGTGCGGGCAGCAGGCCCAGCTAGGGTGCAGCTCGCCCGGCACGAGTGCAGCACGCCCGACCGGCCGGCTGCAGTGACAAGGTCCTTATTTTTTCTAACTGTTGAAAATCGTGACGTGCGCCCAGCTTGTATGCGTTTTGCCCGGCTGGTATGCAGTATGCCCGACTGCCCGGGCACATTGATGCTCAATGTGGATTTCGCAAAAAATTTTCTAAGGCATGAGAATCATGCTGCGTGCCCGGTTGAATGGCACTATGCCCGATTCGAGTGCAGTGTGCCCGGGTGGCCGGGCACATTGTACTTTGGGGCCGTTTTGCCACTTACTTCCTCAAAAACGCTCCTAATCCTACAAAACCACTAACACTTCACAAAAAAAGTTAGACCCTGACACTCACTCACTAGTAAACTAAGAAAAAGAATGAAACTAAAGTATAAGAAATAATTAAACTACCTACGGGTTGCCTACCGCAAAGCGCTTCTTTAAGGTCATTAGCTTGATCGTAGGCCAGAGTGGTCAATAGGAGTCGGGATAGTGGAAATGCACCTCTTCCACTAATCCAACCGCATCGCCTTCATAGTAAAGCTTCAATCGTGTCCGTTAACCTTGAACTTTTCACCTTTATCATTTTGAACCTCAACAAACCCGAATTTGCTTACCATAGTAATCGTAAAAGGACCACTCCACCTGGATTTCAGCTTTCTAGGAAATAATCTGAGACAGGAGTTGAATAGAAGTACCTTGTCACCAACTTGATACTCTCTTCTAATGATTCTCTTGTCGTGCCACCTCTTAGTCTTCTCTTTATAGATTTTGGCACTATCATATGCAGCTAAACGGAATTCATCGAGTTCATTCAATTGAAGAAACCGCTTTTCTCCCGCAAGCTTAGCATCCATGTTCAACTCCTTTATTTCCCAATAATGCCTTGTACTCTAGCTCAACCGGAAGATGACACGCTTTACCATAAACTAACCGGAATGGTGAAGTGCCAATTGGAGTTTTTAAAGCCGTCCTGTACACCCATAGAGCATCATAGAGCTTGTTAGTCCAATCCTTCCTCGATTTTGCAACCGTCTTCTCTAGGATAGCTTTGATTTCTCGGTTTGAAAACTCCACTTGAACACTGGTTTGTGGATGGTAAGCCAATCCCGTTCTGTGGTAGACACCGTACTTCTCTAGTAGCTTATCTAGCCTCTTCTCATGGAAATGCTTCCCCCATCACTGATGATAGCTCTAGGGACTCCGAACCTTGGAAAGATGACCTGCTTAAACAATCTCAACACAGTGTTAGAATTGCAGTGGGGGGTAGCAAGAGCTTCCACCCATTTACAAACATAATCCACAACAACTAATATGAAACGGTTTCCATTAGAGGATGGGAAGGGTCCCATATAGTCAATGCCCCAAAGATCGAAAATCTCAACTTCCAATATACCTGTTTGAGGTATTTCGTGCCTTTGTGAAATATTACCTGTTCGTTGGTACGAATCACAAGACATAATAAAGGCTCTAGCATCCTGTAGGATAGTGAGCCAATAAAAACCCGATTCGAGGACCTTAAACATCGTCTTGGAAGGTCCAGCGTGATCCCCATACGGTGATGAATGGCAATGGTGAAGTACACCATAGACTTCCCATTCCGGAACACACTTCCTGTATAGACCATCTGCACACTCACGAAACAAGTTAGGATCATCCCAAAAGTATCGCTTAACATCATGCAAGAACTTCTTTTTCTGCTGGTAAGTCAAATCAGAGGGTAAGACACCTCCAACAATATAATTAGCAAAGTCAACATAATTAGGAAAGGCTACGGACTTCAAGATCCATGAGGATGGGAGCTTAAGGTATAAAGGAAGGCGGTGTGTACCACAGAAATGTGAGGATCTGAAACGGAGAATCGTGGAGGAAGCTCATAATACCCCGTATTCTGTGCATCCTTGAGGCGATAATCTATATAAGGATTTGAAGAAGGTATATTGGTGGCCTAGGATGAAAAGGGAAGTGGCTGAATTTGTGAGCAAGTATCTCACTTGTCAAAAGGTGAAATTTGAGCATAAGAGACCACAAGGAGAGGTCTAACCACTTGAAATACCTGGATGGAAATGGGATTGCATATCAATGGACTTTGTAACTTGCTTGCCAAAGTCGAGAAATCAAAAAAATACCATATGGGTTGTGGTGGATAGGCTTACTAAGTCAGCGGTGTTTATACCAATGAAGAAGACTTGGAGAATGGAACAACTTGCAAAGGCTTACATAAAGTATGTTGTGAGGCTACATGGAGTTCCAAAGGATATCGTGTCAGATAGGGATTTTAGGTTTCATTTGAAATTCTGGAAAAGTGTCCAGGAGAACTTTGGTACAACGTTGAAAATGAGTACAACTTTCCATTCAGCAACTGATGGACAAACAGAGAGAACCATATAAACTTTAGAGGACATGCTAAGAGCTTGTGTAATGGACTTTCAAGGGAATTGGGAGGATCAATTAGATCTCATTGAGTTTTCATACAACAACAGCTACCATGCAAGTATTGGCATGACACCTTTTGAGGCTTTGTATGGAAGAAAGTGCGGAAGCCCCTTATGTTGGAGTGACATAAGTGAGACAGTGATTCTAGGACCTCAATTGATTGAAGAAACCACATATAAAATAAGGGTAATACAAGCAAAGATTCAAGCAGCACAAGGCAGACAAAAGTCTTATGCGGACCAAAAACGCTAGGAAGTTGTGTTTGAAATTGGCGATAAGGTGTTACTTAAGGTATCACCAATGAAAGGTGTAATGAGGTTCGTAAAGAAGGGAAAATTAAGCCCAAAATACATAGGATCCTATGAGATCTTGCAAAGGGTTGGAAAAGTGGCCTATAAGTTAGTATTACCAATGGAGTTGAGGAAAGTTCACAATGTATTTCATGTGTCTCAACTATAAAAATACGTTCCAGATGAATCACATGTGTTACAACCTGAAAAAATAGAATTAGATCAAAGTTTGACCTATGAAGAGGGGCCAATTAAGGTCCTAGACAGTAAGGTCAAGGATACTCGTAGAAAAAGTTTCAAAATAGTGAAGGTGTTGTGGTCTAACCAAGAAATCGAAGAAGCTACTTTGGAGGCTAAAGATATGATGAGAGAAAAGTATCCAGAATTATTTCAGGTTAGTAGGTAGAGTTACGGGGACGTAACTCGATTCTTAAGGGGGGTAGAGTGCGATCCAATTTCGCGCGTTTTACCCTCAATTTTGCAAGTTTTTATGAGTTTTTATGACTTTTAAGTAAAAGTTTTATGTATGTTTACTAAAATGTTGTCAAGCGAAAGTTAAGTAAATGTCTAAAGTCTACAACAACATAGTATTATAATGAAAAGGCTTGAAGTAAATGTAGTCTCTATTCAAATTCCATACACTAATCTACACCAAGTTTCAGGACGAAACTTCTTTTAAGGGGGTAGACTGTAGTACCCCATATTTTTACGTATTTTAAAAGATTATTATTGTATTTTATACGTATAATTTTAATATTTTTATTGAGAAGTTGTATTCAACTAGAATATTAAACAAAAGGATTTAAATAGATTTTAATTAAAATTTATTTTGTGTTTATAAATAATATTTTATGTTTTATAAAATATTTTGAAAAGTTTCTAAAAATATAATTTTTAGAGTTTCCTAATTTATTTTAACAACAGGGCATAAAAGTAATTTCAAATATTAAGGATATTTGTGGGATTTCACCAAATCATACTTTGGGGCCTATAAATACCCCTTGAAACCAAATATTCATATTTTATTTTGCAACTTGGTGATTTAGGATTCCAAAAATCTAGAGAGAGAAAAAGAGAGAAAAAAAAAGGGACGAGAAGTTCGAACAAAAGAAAAAAATTTGTTCGGTTTTGGCGAAGGAAAAAAAAAATTCTTCGTTGCTTTGCTCGTCGGAGCCCCGCCGCGCGCGCCGCCTGTCGCAGGCCCCCCTCCTCCCCTCTTTGGTATTTTTGAGTACTTTAAAAAAAATTTCCTCTTTCCTTTTGATTTAATTTTGCGAATTTATGTTTATATTTATGATTAATCATGTTTTTATAAATTTCAATCATGTTTTATGAAGTTATGAACTATTTTAAAGCATCAATTAACTTGTTGTTCATGAAATTTTAGATTAGGGTTTATAAAGTTATGAAATTCTTGATTTTTATGAGTTTTAATGACTTAAACTTCAATATTATGATTATGAATCGTTGTTGGGTGAATTTATGATGATTTTATGAAGTTTAGATTGATTTTTAAAGACTTTAAACTTGAATTATATTGCTGTCCAAATTTTGAACTCATGAAAATCAAAAGAATAAATAATATGAACATGTTTTGACTTACGAAATATTATTTTAAAGCACAGTTTGGTTTCATAATGATGTTAGTAGATTGTAAAAGAGTTTTATGATGAATTTGTGATGTTCTTATGAGTTTTAGATGAGTAAAAAAAGCTGTAAATTTTTATTAACACTTGTTTATGCCCAATAAAAATAATAACATGTAAAATAGTAAGATATAAATATTTTTAATGCATCTAAGTATTGTATATTGATCTTAGGACATGACTATAGTGTTTTATGATCAAAATGTGATATTTAGGAAGGTTTTGGAGTGATTTTAAGAAGGTTTACAAAGCTGCCATTTTTGGAAAATTAGCGAAAGTCGAGTATTTTGCAATAGAAAAAATAATTTATGGAATTGAATAGAGACCACATAGGGAATGTTTTGGACAAGTTTCCAATATAGAAAGTTAGTTTAGAGTTGTTGTAGAACTTAGTCAACAAGGTTTTAAGTTAGTTTCAGTTTTCTATTGTAGGAAACTTCAAAATAGTCGACTTTAAGGAGTTGTGGCGGATCACCACTACTTTACAAGGCACGTAAGTACTAAAGACAAACATGAGAACTAGAATTCATGCTTGGTTGATCCTTTATGTTACGTTACGTTGTTGTGCTTGTTTGATATGTAAATTGACATGCATGGCAAGTTTTATTAGAAGCATGATTTTATATTATTTTGACATTCCATGTTTTTAGCAATATAAGTTCTACAAGAATTAATTGGAATGTTACAAGCAGTTTAATTTGGCCAATATCTTAAGGGAAGTTGTTGAAGTTGGTTAGTTACTTAATCAACAAGAAAAGTAGTTTGTGAATTTTTATTCACATGATTAAAAGAAGTTAATGAGCAATTATTTAATACATGTTGCCACTCACAGTTTAATGTGTGGTCAAGGAGAAAGTAAATAGTTAGCCACTCACAGTTAATGTGTGGTAAAGGAAGTTCAGTTTAACTAAAGGACACACACAAGATTATTTTAGAATCACTTTAAATCAAAGATAATTAATATGGCTTGCTTGACTTTATGCATGCTTTTATGTGATGTTGTATGTGAGTCATAACATTGTTAATCCGGTTAATCACATAAAGTGTAAGAGGATTCTCACCAAAACTCTTGGAACGTATATACCTTGAGTATGAAAAATGGGGGGAGTCGTATGGAATAGTGATCTATGACTTCTAACTGGAGTACAAGACGTTGTACTCGATTATATTTTTAATGCGCTGGAATTCTGTCACTCTATGTGACATAGGTAATACCTTCTTGGAGTTGGTGCCCAATAGGGCATTTTTTAAAGGAAAGGAAACCCGTTCGATGCGTAATCCAAAGTTTAAATATAATAAGTAATTTGTTGAGTCTATGCACAGGTGAAAAGTTGTCAAAGGTAAGATGTGTGTATGTTTTAAATTTATGTTGTTTTGTTGCATAGTCTTTATAGTTATGTACGCTGCTTTGCTAATTGTTTGTTTTGTATGCATGGCTTTGTCTTGGACTTGGCCCTACAATGACTCACTTGTTGGAGAGTAGTTGTCTAGAATAAGAAATGCTACAGGTACAAGTGGACATAAGTCATTTCATGCTGGGCATGAGTGAGAGTGCTTGCTGTGCAGTCTTTGTAGTTTTTTCTATTTCTTATGGAGTTATCTAACTTTTAATTGGATGTTGCTTTATTTTCAAAGTTTTTAGTTTTGGTTTTGGTTTTTATGGGCCATTAAGATGGTTCCAAAGTGTAATAAAGTTTTAAGTTGATTTTTATTTTGGATGTTTGTTTGAATTTAGTTTTGAGATTGTTTGAAGTTTAAGTTTTAAATTGGTTTTGGTTTTTAGACTTCCGATGTAGTACTTTAATAAATGCCTTAGTCGTTAACACGGTGGCGGTAATACTTCGATTTTTCCTCGTTATTAATGAGTTTTAATATCAATATTTATTTAATATTTATATTATGTTTTCAGAAACATCTAGAGTAGAAGGTTTGGAAATTCCAGGGTGTTACAGAACTAAACTGAGCTGAGCTGAATTGAACCGAACTGAACTGATTTTCGGCTAAAGTAAACGGACCCTTATTCTACTCCTTTTATACCACATTTACTTGTACATTTGAATTTTTTTACACTACTTATTAATTTGAATTTTGATTATATATTTATCAATATACAAGTTTTATTGTTATATGAAGTTTTATTTAATTCATCTTGATATATACATAATTAATATTTAATTAGTATAACTTTTACAAACATGCAATTCTAAATGCTATCTCCTTTTTCAATTAATTGTAATAGTTGAGCATTTTATGTAATACAACATATTTTCACGTATTTTAAGCAATTATTTTTGTATTTTATACGTGTAATTTTAATATTTTTTATTGAAAAATTGTATTCATAAGAATATTAAACCAATAAGTTTTAGTTAAAAATAATTATTTTGTTTTTATAAATAATATTTTGTGTTTTGTAAAATATTTTGAAATGTTTCTAAAAATAGGATTTTTAAGAGTTTCCTAATTTAGGATAATTATGGGTTTCACCAAATCCTACTTTAGGTCCTATAAATACCCTTTAAAACCAGATTTTCAGATTTCATCTTTCATATTTGTGATTTAGGATTCCAAAATTTAGAAAGAGAAAGAGAGAAAAATTAGAGAGAGAAAGAGTCCGAAAAAAAAATTTATTTCAGGCAGTTCGGTTTTGGCGAGGGAAAGAATTTTTTTTTTGTGTTGCTTTTCCGCCAGAACCCCACCTGCAGCCTCGCCGGAGGCACGATGCTGCCTATTGCCATCCGCCGGACACCACTATCGTCTGCCCTCGCTCCTCCCCGTCATCCGGTATTTTCGAACCTATAAATTTTTTTTTTCTTCTTCTCTCTTTTTGATTTGATTTTGCAAATTCATGTTTATATTTATGATTAATCATGTTTTTATAAGTTTCAATCATGTTTTATGAAATTATGATTTGTTTTAAAGCATGAATTAATTTGTTGTTCATGAAATTTTAGATTAGCGTTTATAAAGTTATGAAAGTCTTGATTTTTATGAGTTTTAATGATTTTGTCTTCAATATTATGATCATGAATTGTTTTTGGGTGAATTTATGATGATTTTATGAAGTTTAGATTGATTTTTAAAGTCTTTGAACATAAAATAAATTGCTGTCCAAATTTTATAATTACGAAATTCAATAGAATAAATATTATGAACATATTTTGGCTTATGAAAAATTATTCTTAAGCATAGATTGGTTTCATAATGATGTTAGTAGATTGTAAAAGAGTTTTGTCATGAATTTATGATGTTCTTATGAGTTTTCTATGAGTTTAATGTTAATTAATAAATCTGAAAATTTTATAAAAACAAGGTAAAATTAGTTTTAAGTATTCATATTATGCTAGTATGATCACATATTAATTCTATAATGTTACATATGATTTTTAGTATGTTTCATGAAGTTTAAAAGTGATTTTAAGCATGTTTAACATGCTGTCCAAATTTTGTTAAGTGAATAATTATGATTTTAAAGTATATAACTAGCATGAATTAATCATATAAGTACTACATTGTATGATTGATTTGTGTGGTTTTTTGAGGTATTTCAAGGAGTTTTGATTATTTAAATTGCTTTCCACTTTTCTAAAGTGACATAAAAAGTATGTTGAGGTTTTATAAAGTATAAATAAGTCCCGAAAATCAAGTAACCTTGCAATAGAAAAATTTAAGTGAAGTATGGAATTGAATAGAGACCATATAAGGAATGTTTGGACAAGTTTTCAATATAGAAAATTAGTTTAGAGTTGTTATAGAACTTAGTCAACAAGGTTTTAATTTAGTTCCCCGGTTTTCTTTATGTAGGAGACTTCAAATTAGTCAACTTTTAGAAGTTGTGGCGAAGCACCACTATTTTACAAGTTACGTAAATACTAAAGTCTAACAATAGAATAAGAGTTCATGCTTGGATGATCCTTTATGTTGCGATATGTTGTTATGCTTGTTTGGATTACGAATTGACGTGCTTGACAAGTTTTAATAAAAGCATGATTTCATATTATTTCGACATTCCATGTTGTTAGCAATATAAATTTTATAAGATTGAATTGGAATGTTATGATCAGTTTCATTTGGCCAATAGCTTATTAATAAAGAAAGGAAGTTATTTAAAGTTGGTTAGTTACTTAATTAACAAGAAAAGTAGTTGTGAATTTTTATTCACATGATTAAAGGAGAAAGTAAATGTGTGGTCACACACAGTTTAATGTGTGGTCACGGAGAAAGTAAATAGTTAGCCACTCATAGTTAATGTGCGGTAAAGGAAGTTCAATTTAATTAAAGGACACACATGAGATTATTTTTGAGTCACTTTAAATCAAAGATAATTAATGTGGCTTGCTTGATTTGATGCATGTTTTTATGTGATGTTATATGTAAGTCATAACATTGTTAAACCGGTTAATCATGTAAAGTGTAAGAGGATTTGCATCAAAACTCTTGGAACGTATATATTATGAGTATGAACAATGGGGGGAGTCATATTGAACATTGATCTATGACTTCTAGTTGGAGTACAAGACGTTGTACTCTTTTATATTTTAAATGCGCTGGAATTCCGTCACTTTATGTGACATAGGTAATACCTTCTTGGATTTGCTCCCAAGTTGGTGCCTAATAGCTCGATTTTAAAGGAACGGAAACCCGTTCGATGCAGAATCCAAAGTTTAAATATAATAATTAATTTGTTGAGACTATGCACATGTGAAGAGTTATCAAAGGTAAGTTGTGTGGATGTTTTAGTTCATGTTGTTTTGTTGCATAGTCTTTAGTAGCTAGTTATGTACTCAGCTTTGCTGACTTTTTGTTTGTGTGCATGGCTTGTCTTGGACTTAGCCCTACAATGACCCACTTGTTGGCGAGTAGTTGTCTAGAATAAGAAAAGCTACAGGTACAAGTGGGCGTATGTCATTTCATGCACGGCTGGAGTGAGTGCGCTTGCTGTGTAGTTTTGTAGTTTTAATTTTATTGCTTATGAAGTACTAACCTTTATTTGGATGTTGCTTAATTTTCAAATATTCTAGTTTTGGTTTTAAGGGCCGTTAAAATGGTTCCAAAGTGTAATAAAGTTTTAAGTTGGTTTGTATATTTTGAATGTTGGTTTGAATTTGGTTTTGACATCAGTTTTGAAGTTTAGTTTTAAATTGGTTTTGATTTTGAGAATTCTGTTGTAGTATTTTGATAAATGCCTTAGCCGTTATCACGGTGGCGGTAATACTTTGGTTTTTCCGTTATTAGGAGTTTTAATAATTATAATTCTTTAATATTTATAATAGGTTTTCCGGAAAAATATGTAGTAGAAAGTTAGGCCAGGAAATTCCAAGGTGCTACATTTTATGTCACAATTTATGTTCAAATGTTGCAAAATAAAGGTAGTATTAAAGTTGTAAAATGTGCATTGAGTTGCATAATGAAGAATGTTTGCACATTCATTGACAAAAGAGTACTTTATTTGATTTTTGCACTTATAATTTTTTTAGAAATGAAAATATATTTTAGTTCAGTCCACTCCACTTAGCACCAAAAATAAGGTCTGCTCCCATAATAGGAAAACCCATATCATTTGCAACTTATACATTTTTTATGAACCTGATCAATGATAAAGTATTATGAACCGGATGTATGGTAAGACTTTAAAATTAAAAAAAAAAAATTATACTCCCTTCAAACCTTTGTAGTTGTTATATTTACCAGAAACGATAATCCAGAATTAATTGATACATTACCTATTTGGGTAAGTATGACCCACAAGGAAATGTCCTTTATACCCTCATTTTTCTTACTACCTCTACGAAATGTGAAACAAATGAATTATTTATATTTCACAAAAAATACATATTTATTGCATATTTCCTCGACCAGAGGTATTAAATTAAGAGTACTAATACATTTTTGAGGCCTTAAACTGATGTGAATATTAGGTTCCATTCACATCAGGGTTCATGGTGATTTTGTCTATGGGTTTTCTCCCACTTCACTTGATAGGGTTTTCCCATTGTCGGCTTTTAATTGCTTTCTTAGGAGTCATAGTTGGTCATATTTTGTAAATGATGCATAAGGATCACGTTCTTGAAAATTTCTTGAAGAATTCACAAAAATGCAAGGAAATGCGCAAAAATGGGGTTGGCAGAAATGCATGTTCTTGTGGGCTTGTAAGTGTCCGTGATTTTGTGTAATTTTTATCCAAATTCTTGAGTTTGTTAGGATAATTATATATATCCTTAACTTGTTAAGATAGTTTCCTAAATTAGGTTGTTAGGTGTTAGGAAATATAAAGATAAGGACCGATTCCCTTTGGCGTAAAAAAGTCAATCGGATTTTTATGGCTTACTCTAGGATTTTATCTTTGTTTTAGGATTATATCTTATTTTTGTTTTGCCAAATTTTATCATAGTTTTAGGTGAGTTTTTATTGGCTTAAAATTGGAGGATTATTCCATTTTCGGTCCTATAAATACTCATAGTTTTCATTGTCTAGATATAATGATTGTTTTGAATAAAAATTGCTTTTGCATTGTTCGCTTTCGGTGATTGAATTGATAAGGTTTTCGTAGTTGTTGCTAAAATTTGATTTGGTTGGTGATTTCCACAACATAATCCTAGTTATTATGAAACCTTTGATGGGTGAATAAAGTCCATATCCCTAAATTTTACATAGAATTTCGTGAGCTTTGAGAGTGAATCACAAAACATTCGATCCTATTTTGCTAAAATCTAAACTACAATCCATCAAACCTGTGGGTTTTATTGTTAACCAATTAAAATTCACATCAAATTTTTGTCACTATTGGGATTCCAAAATTCCTATTCTTATTGAAATTCGTGCAACATGGGGGATTAACAAGAAACTGTTAACATCTTGCCTAAAAACTTGGCAGACATGATGGAGATGTAAGCTCAACTTCAAAACAATCATGTCACTCCAAGAGAGAGTTAAAACTATGGAGAGTAAGCAGGAAGAAACCACGAACTCCTTAATTTTTCATGAGAAAGATGGTGAGATCAAACTACAAGAACTTCCTGAATTTGATGCTGACAAAGATCCAAAGACATATGTAGATTGGGAGAGACGCATAGAGAGGATTTTCGAGCATAAAGGTGTGAGTGAGCAAAAACAATTTTCCTATTCTATTCTTAAACTTACTAAACATGCTTATTTGTGATATGAGTGATGTGAATATAAGGTTGTCATTCACATCAGGGTTCTTGGTGGTTTTTCCTATGGGTTTTTTTCCCAGCGCACTTGTTAGGGTTTTTCTCATTTCAGGCTTTTAATTGCTTTCTTAGGTGGAAGAGTGGGTCATATTTTCTAAATGATACATAAAGATCACATTCTTGAAGGTTTCTTTACTAAAAGATTCTATCTTGAAGGTTTCTTGGATACATTCCAAGATTTTCAAGAATGACGTAAATTGAGTGGCAAGTGAAATGCATGTTTTTGATAAGCTTTGGGTGTGCGTATTTTTGTGTGGTGTTTATCCAAATTCTTGTGTTTGTTAGGATAATTGTCTCTTTCATTAAGTGGTTAGAATATTTTCCTAACTTAGTTTGTTAGTTGTTAGGATTAGGATAAGCATGAAAGTGGAGCACAAAGGGCAGGAAAAATCTGGATTTTGATATTGTTGTTTTGATGTTTATTTTGTTTTAGTCTTATCTCTGTGTTGTTTAGGATGTCATTTGACTATGAGTTGGAGAATTGTTCCAACATTAGTCCTATAAACACCTTATAATTTTTTAATGAAAATGATAGTAGAGTTTTGAGTCTAAAAGTTGTCGTTGCCTTTTTGGGTGTTTTCCCTTGAATTTTCACGTTTGCGATTGTGAGTTCAACTAGTTTTGATTGCGATCAATTGTGTTTATCTATCCTGGTTACTTTCTTAATTGAGCATTATCATACATATCTATCTAATAAAGAGAGAATTTCGTGATTTTTGATCATAAAATATCAAAATTTATGAACAAGGTTGTCGCATAACTCTGAAAAATAACCTAGCAACTCCAACTAATATAGTTAGGTAAGTAGGGATCGAATCCTCAGGGAAGCGATTAAACTCTATTAGTTCTAAAATGTCTAAATTGTGTAAGGATTCTTTGTGGAAAATTCTAACAAAATTACTAAACTAAAACTAAGAACGAAACTAAAATCAAGAAAAATAACAAGATAACTAAGAATTAAACTTCAATAATAAAAACCTAGGGCGATCGGTTCACTATGAACAATCAACAAACTCATAAAACATTCATTAATCAATTCATTAACTTTCATTGAACTAGGGCAGAATAATTCTCTCGAACTTAGACTCCCTCAAAACTCCTTTACGGGCTCTCGCTCGCATAAATTAGTTTTTGCCTATTATTTAGTGGTCTTATTGTGGTAATCTTACCTCTCGGCCTCGATTTCCACAATTACCTAACTCACAACTAAATCTGGCCACAATTTAATTGCAATCAATAGAAATCAATAATAGGAATTCAACTAATAATTAACAATCAATTAACGAACATAAAACTAATTCATAACATGTTCATAGATACCATAGCCCTTGAAAAGAAGACTACTCACACGTAGTTATGAAAACTAAAACAAAAACTAATTAAATAAACATAATCACGAACATAAACTAATTAAAACAAGTAATTAAAACTAAACTAATTGCTAGAAAATAAACTAATTAACTAAAATAACGAAACAAATTAAACTAAACTAGAAATTAACAAAACTAAACAAAAACTAGAAAAGCAAAAAAGAATTGAAAAGGAAAAAGGAAAGAAATTACCAAGGAAAACTTGAATTGCATTAATTGAAATCGAATCTTGATTAACAACCTAATTGCTAATAAATTCTAGAGAGAGAAAGAGTTTAGGATTTCTAAAATCTAAAATATGCTCAAAAACTAGATAGGGTCGTGCCCCCAATACATGACATACTTATATTAATTGGGTTATTAATTAATAAAACCCACGAGCTAAAACCGCGGAGAACCTCAAAAACACGCTCTTGCGCCCGCAGCGTTCAAAGGGAGTTTCCTCCCTGCGCCCATACGAAGCTTCTGCAGAGAATTGTGAAACGTCTGTTTTATCCTACGGCCGCATAGAATAATGCCCTTTACAAGGCTGCGCCCGCATGAAATGTATTAAGCGAGTTTTTTGACGATTTATTGAATTCTTCGCTCGATTCCTTCAAATCTCGTTTGTAGCTTCTTGTACCTTAGCACACATGCCGAGGAAAGTACATTTTGACTTATTTTAGCTTCTAGTGACTTCATAACTTCCTATTACGCTCCTGTAACATATAAAACAAACCGAAAACCGCGCGTAATGACCGAGGAAGCATAAAATAACAATAAAAAGCTCTCTAAAACTGCTTCAAAACATAACTTAACACCAAGGAATGTTATTTAATCAAAATAAAGCCACAAACTCAACTATTAATCATAAAAATCGGCCGAAAACAAGGGAAAAACACAATATAAAATATGTGTATCAAATTCCCCCAAACCGAACCTTTGCTCGTTCCGAGCAAACACAGCGAAATTTGACTACACCCCATAAAACAAAATAAGCATTATAACTCAAGAGAACATCCGAAGACACATGGATCAAAGCTGACGAATGAAGCACACAATTACCGTCCTTCCTAAATACGAGTCAAACACAACCAACCAAGCAAGTTTAATGAATCGATGACTAGAGTAGCTTCCGGGTTGTTACTCCACACATTTAATGATGAGCTTATATCAATGAAGCTCTTACCCTCACCTCCCAACCAAATATGGAATGCAAATGCAAAATGTGTTTAAATGCAAATTTAGAAACCCGAAACTCACATCTCACACCTCATGCAAGTGTTTAAGGGTATCCACTCATCCTAAATGTCGACTCGAAATGTAATTAATACTTTACGACCTTGATAAAGGATTCACTTCGCAATAACCATAGCATGTGCACGAAGACCAAAAAGGGATTTAATAAGCTTGTAACGTGGCTAGGGTGATGGGTAAGATAAAATTTGGGATAATGTGGTGGAATACGGGGCATATGCATACAAAAGCAAGGAAAATCATCAACAACTTCAAAAATTATTAACATTCTCCAACATCCAATTCAACCAAATCAAACCAAACTTTTCTTTATATTTCACATCAACACCATAAATCCCATAATTCAATCAACAACCACTACTTCACAAAATTTAAACTTCTTTCTTAATTTATAAAATTCAACTTTTCACTTCTTTCATACTTTTTCAAATTAATATCCTTTTATAATTTTCACATTGTTTTTCATGCATAAAAGAACTCAGTTTCACGACTCTTAATGATTTGTTTTTGCTTAAATTTAATAAACAATAAACATTATCATCACACATACATAACTAGGCCATGAACAAAATATAACTTTTTAATTAAATGCAACATCCTATACATTGGTATGTAGAGCCTTAAATTTGAAACCTGTAATCAAATAAATGTCACTAAACAACATTTCCATCAATTTTCACCAACAATCCTCCAAAACAGCCATCAAAAGTACATTAGCAACATCACAACCACTCCAACTCCCTCAAACCAAGTTTAGGCATATAATGAATTATGCCGCAAGGCTAATAAGGCTTGTAATGTGGCTAAAATTACAAATGAAAGGGATAATAGCTCAAAACATGGGATCAAGGGAAAATATATAAAGTAGGAAATGAAATTTTGAAGGCTCAAAAAGAAATGAAGGCCTTTTATCATGCGCAACATACACAAACCACAATTAAAGTTACTAGAATCAAATGTCATACCCAAGATCATAATTACAACAGGAACTAAGTAGACATGAAAGAAAATTATGAATAATATTATATGGAAAAGTGGCTTAAATCCTCCCGTTAACACAGTTCAAGTCCAAGACCCAAGCAAGGTTGAGAAGAGTTTACCAATACAAGGAAATCAAGCAATCAAATTCAAGTCATAGTCAACAAATCACACATGTGGATTCATCTGCAGTCAAGAGTCATAAAGTTTTCAAAATAAGTACAAGGGGTAAAGAAGTAGTCAAATCCAACAATAAACTTCAAGATGGTACGAGAACAATCCATTAATCAAACTCTCTCTAAAATAAAACCTAAGAAAACATTACAGTCTTTTTGGTCACATGTAAACTTTCATTCCTAATGAATGGTACAAACCATGCAACAGTCCTAATAAAGCAATTAAACTAAGCTAAGAAAGCAATAAAACTAACTAAACACACCAAAAAGAAAAAGAAAAGAAAAAAAAGAGGTCGGAACGACCTAACCAAACCAAATTCTACCTCCAACAGTAGTCCAATTAAGTACTAAATCCAATATACATCCTGCTCGAAATGAAACCTGAAAAGAAAAGAAAAGAAACAAACCAAATCCAAAGAAAAAGGTTAAAAGAAAAACTAAACTAGTATTTTTTTGTATTTTTTTCGTTTCTATCTGATCTTTTTGTGATTTTTTTTCTTTTTTTCAAAGGAATAAAACCAATACATATATACTAAGAAAATAAATCCTCCCCCCAAACCAAATTTTGTCCAGTCCCGGGATAAATAGCCATGAAGAACAAAGGAAGGAAGTGAAGCCGAGCTCTACTGACTGGGGCCCCAATACCTAGGATAGTGCTGGTCATAGAATGGCTGGTAACGATAGGAAGTAAGCTCAGAGCTAGGATCATAGGTGGGTGGCCAGTTAGGATGGTTCGGGAAGCCTTGGACAGTCTCGGCCTCAACATTGATCATAGGCTCCTGCCACTAGACTCTCTACAATAAATCAACATTAGAACGGAGTCCTCGAAGAGAATGGTCAACCTTGTCATACCGCTGCTGGTTGTAGAGGAGCATATCATCAAGGATGTTCATCAGGGATGACATGTCGAAAGTGGAGGAGGAACGACCTACATAGCTTGGGATGACGGGGCTAGATGGCATTGGGGATGAGCTTGGGCGCCTGTTTGCTGAATCAGGTTAACCATCTGAACTGCTCTCTTTTTGGAATCCACCCTCATCTGTAGTAGGATATTATCAGGTGGAATCCTCTAGGGGTTCTGTCCATTCGGGTGCTCCTGATAGGTAAGGCTGACATAAGCATTCGACAAGTAGCACCGTGAGATCTCCCGAACAAACCAGACAAATCTCTCTTTATGCCCTCTCTGGTAATGTCTCAGAAAGTTTGCAGCTTTGAGGGCAGTGATGCCGAGATAGGGGTTCTCCTTGATCGGATTCAACTGATGGATATCCTCAACATGGCCTAACGAATAGGCAGGCAATGTAATCATGCCTCTGATGTAGATGGTGCCGGTGTTAGTGATACCTTCAGCAATCTCAGCGAACCGGCGAGCCAAAAAGAACCCAAAGTTGTAATGAAGAGGTTGCGTGGCATATCTTTCTGTAACCATCTAAAGGAGTCTGATCTCATCTGGGTAAACCTGTCCAAACTCTCCTCTAGAAAATAAGCAGTAAACCACATATTGAAGGAAGTATCGAAGGGTCGGGTGTTAAACCTCTGATGCCTTAGCTGTAGTAGAAATAAAGGAGGAACTAGCGTTTGTGATTCTCTTCCACCAAGCTCCCTCAAAGTAAGGTCCACATTCATGCTCTGCCATGGACCAAGCTGCATTCTTAGTGTTCCATAGAAACCTATCATTCAATTCATCCACATCCATCTCATAATACTGCCCAAATATGGTAAAGCTGATATGGTTCTTCCTTGATGCTGAGGGGGTCTCCTGAGTGACATGGGAGTGGTAACTGGACAAGAACTCAATAGTGGGCACTCTTTAGGTGTTAGGAATCTGCTGGGTTCTGCCATTAGAGCCGATAATGTTAGCTTTTATCTAGTTAGCCCATCCAATACGATAAGCCATCCTCAAAACTTGATCAGTGATTCCCAGTTTGTCACAAGTTTCCTTGTGAAAGAACCTAGTAGACTGGATGGTACGCTTAGAGAGCTTCTCATATCTTTTTAGTCTCTCTTTCCTTTTTGTGGTGGTGTTCTAGAGGATGCAGGTTGCTTCCCTTTGGAAGCTGAAGATGATGCTCCAGTTTTCTGAGATTTCTTGGGACCTTCGCCAAGCAATTTTCCATTGGCTGTCCTCATTATCCTACAAAACATAATCATAGAAAAGAAAGGATTAGAATTCCATTCAAGCAATTTCAAGCATCAAAACCATAAGCATAGCGATAGTATATCATAGAAAATCATATAATGCAAGTAATTAAGGTTTCATGATCAACAAAGCAAGTAAAACATTGTGGTCATCAAAGAGGTAAATTCACAAACAAAGTTGAGCGGAAATTTCAGCATGACTCGTTTGTAAGATCAACTAAACCAATGAGAACTAAAAATTATCGTATAAAACATAACCACGATCATAACCATCTAAAATCAATTCCAATAACACCATACTAATTCTATGCAACAATTAACCATCATCTTCAAGCTTATAATTCAATCATAACTCCAAAGCAACCTCAAAAACCAACTTCAATACCCTTCCAATGGGTTCGGCTATTAACTAAGGCTCAACTGTTTTAAAACTACTAATACTTTACTCAATTGTGAGTGAGTGAAGTTTCGTTTTTTAAAAATTGTGAGTAAATGAAGTTTCGATTAAGATTCTCTCTTTATGTGATGTGAAGTTGGTTTAATATATGTTGTATTTGATTTTTGACTAAGAATTGGTCGTTTTTACATTTTTGATTAAAGTAGTATAATGTTACCATATAGGCTCATGAATTATTATTTTTTGTTGCTAATAATTGCTGCTATTACTACCTAATGCCTCAAAACATCCAATTATAACTATTCTAATATTCTGTCCTGTTCTATCATTTTTCAGCATCCTGAAGTCATTTACAGTAGTAATTATATGAATAAGAATTGTAGATCTCGAAATGCAATGAACTCAGGTTCTAAAATTTCTCAATTCCGACTTTGATTCAACGAGTTATGGCCTTTTTAGTGCAGACTGTCCAAATCCTTCGGTTTATGAAGTGTTGTTGCTACTATTATATATATTGTTGCTCTTGCTATTAATGATGTTAAAATTATTTATGTACCTACCATTGGACTGGTTTGGTGAGATTTTAAAATTTTCATACTCAAACATATAACTCAAACATTATTGGACTGGTTGCAGTTGTTGTTGTTCGGTTACTATATTAAGGATTCGAAGTCATTTCACCTCTTTGTTTGGTTACTGCATTAAGAGCTTAATGTTCATGTTTGATTGTTTGTGAGGAGTTTTCTTTTCTTTGGTTTTGCTAATTGGCTTTGTTTTGTGTATTCTTTGGTTATTATTACTTTTGTTATTATTTATGGACATGCTATATACCACATTTTCGAAATCTTTAAAACTGTGAATGTTAATTTGCATAGAGGTGACAAAATGAATACTTGGACAAATTGCTTGCGATCTGTAAACAATATGAACAGGCTGTGGAGGCTTATCTAGATAGAGCATTTCCTATTGAAGCTACTGGAAAACAGATTAGTTGCCCATGCAAGGTGTGTTATCATCGTTATTCATATCGCAGAGATCAAGTGTTTAATCACTTGATTGCAAATGGAATTCAACCAGGTCTAGAAGCATTAGATCTTGAAGATTTTGTCATGTCAATAGCATCAGATAAACAAAATAACTATAGAAATATACCTGATGACTTAGATCGTCTAGTATTTGATACTCACAAAACATTTGGCTGATTCTCTTGCACACAACCATGAAGGGGATGGAAATCAGTTCACTGGAGAAGCTAAGAAGTTTTACAAGTTGTTAGAAGATGGGAAGCAAGAGTTATTTCCTAGTTGGAAAACATTTTCAAAACTTTCATTCCCTATTCGCTTATACCTCTTGAAATGTGTTCATGGGATAACTAATGCTTGTTTTTTAGATATATTGGAGTTGCTTCTAGAATTGTTACCCAAAGCTAAGCTACCTAAGTCTTTCAATGAGGCCAATAAATTGGTGAAAGATTTAGGTCTTCATTATGAAAAAATTGACGCTTTTTGTAATGATTGTATGCTATATTGGAAGGATCATGAAGCTGATATATCTTGTCACGTGCGTCAAGCGTCAAGGTGGCAAGAAGTTGAAAACCAAGGAGATAATCAATCAAATAAAAATGCTCATAAAATCCCAGCAAAGGTTATTTGGTATTTTCCTCTTCAGCCTAGGCTTCAACTACTTTACATGTGCTCTGAAACTACAGAATTAATGAGGTGGCATGCTAAAAGGAAGAAAAAGGACGGGTTATTGAGGCATCTTGCCGATGCTGAGACAAGGAAGGAGTTTGATAAAAGTCACTTTAATTTTGCAAGAGAGGTACGTAATTTTGATAAAAGTCACAGATTTAATCCATTTCGAACTATGAGCACTCAACAAAGTACATGGCCTATTGTTCTAATTAACTACAACCTACCACCATGGTCAATTATGAAGGCTGAGTTTTTAATGTTGTCTACACTTATTTCCTGTCCCACCTCTCCTGGAAATGACATTGATGTATTCCTCCAACCTTTGATGGATGAGCTAAAAGATTTTTGGGAGTATGGGGTGGATACTTACGATGCATCGAAGAACCAAACTTTTAAAATGCATGCAGCTTTACGGTCCACTGCTAGTGACTTTCCAGGATTTCCCATGTTATCGGGTTAGAGCACAAAAGGGAGATTCGCATGCCCCCATTGTCATTATGAAACTGATCATCAAAACTTATTTAAATCTTGTTACTTGGGTCATCATCGATTTTTGGATGTTAATCATCCTTGGCGGTATGATTTGAATAATTTTGATGGCCAAATGAAAGAGAGAACAACTCCAAGTCGTTTGACAGGATCTGATGTTTTAAGCTTGATGGAAAATTGGGAAAACAAGTTTGGGAAGCTACAACCAAAGAAGAATCATAAAGAATGCCCGTGGAGAAATTTTTCCCTCTTTTTCAGTTTGCCATATTGGAAAGATAACAAGTGTCGACATCACTTGAATGTCATGCACATAGACAAAAACATATGTGATAGCGTGCTTGGAACTTTTTTAGACATACCCGAAAAGTTGAAATATAATCATAAGGCACGATTAGATTTGTAAAAAATGGGAATAAGAGAACAGTTTCATCCCCTAAAATCAGATAACGCACGGTATGTTTATTTGCCAATTCAAAAGCATCATTTTCCATGCATAAGGAGAAGAAAAGCATATTTTGTGGTGTTTTGAAAATGACAAAGTTGCCACAAGGATGTGTGTCAAATATTTCAAGGAGGGAAAAATATTAGGGTATAAGAGTCATGATGCTCATATCATAATGAAACACTTACTTCCTGCTGCGGTTAGAAAAGCTTTACCAAAACATGTGGCTATACCTCTTATTAGACTGAGTTCTTTTATTAAAGCCATATGTAGTAGAGCCATCAATCCAAAACAGTTGGAACGCCTTCAAACTAAGATTAGTGAAACTCTTTGTGAACTTGAAAAAAATTTTCCGTCTTGTTTTTTCGATATCATGGTCCACTTACCTGTTCATTTGGTCGAAGAAATTAAACTTGAAGGACCAGTGTGTGATTGGTGGATGTACTCCATAGAAAGTTACTTGGGAAAGCTGAAATCTTATGTGAAAAATCGAAGTCGCCCAGAGGCTTCTATAGAAAATGGTATTAGCTGAAGAGTGCCTACGATTCTATGAAAGATATTTGTTTGATCATGCAAGGTACGATGTAAGGGTTCCCAACAAAGACATCCAAAAATCGATGAAGCCACTGATCAGTCATTGTTGTTTCCCAAGATAGGTTATCCTCTAGGAAAAAAGAAAAAGGGGAAGAAGAAAGGGAAGGCATACACTCTTGATTCTAAAACAAAGCTTCTAGCACATCGATATGTGTTGTTCAACAACCAACATGAGCAGGTTGAGAATTACATAAAGTGAGTATTTCTAGGTTAACTCTTTTTTATTTAATACTTATTTTAGTTTCTTAACTTTGATATGAACATTTATGTAGAGAACAAGAAGAGCTTGTAAGAAGCATGCCTAGAGATAGGCAAAAGAGAAGATGGAGAGAGGCATAGCAACATAGCAATGAATTTGTTGATTGGTTTAAAGAGAAAGTTGAATGCCTTGATGTTAGCGATCATATTAAGTGGCTATCAATAGGTCCTTCTACTGTTGCAAGAAGGTAAATGAGATATTTATGCAACGGCTATAAGTTCTATACAAAGATCCATGACGAGAACCGCAAAACCCAAAATAGCAGAGTGTCATTAACTACTTTGACCCCAAGCTTTGCAAGTAGTAAGAACCAAAACCCTATTCTAGGGAATGTCACTCATTATGGGGTTATAAAAGAGATAATTGAATTAGGTTACTGGAGTGCATTATCTGTCGTATTGTTCAACTGTGATTGGTTTCATGCGGAAACCGATGATTATGGCATGACACGCGTTAACTTTAAGAAATTGTGTTCCATAGATGATCCTTTTGTATTAGCATCATAGGTGCATCAGGTTTTCTACATGAAAGATGGAGTTGAGGAAGAATGGAATTATGTTTGTCGGAAATTTCCAAGAGACTTTTTTACGTAGAGGCACAATCTGAAGACACTTACTTGGATTTAGCTCTCGAACCTCATGAGGAGTTGAATATAGCTAATGTTAGTGAAAGTGATAACACGTGGTTTGGAGATGGTGGTTTTGACAGAGTGGAGGTGTAACACAATACTTCGAACAACAAGGACCAGGCTGCTATTTATGGAACCATTAGATTAGATTATTTTCAGAGTATTTTGTAATTTCTAAGTTGAATATTGTTTAATTTCCTAAACTGATTTTGTTTACTTTGCTGCTATAATTTCTACAACTATGCTACTACATGTGGATTTGTTTGAATAATTTAACTTCACTAAGGCTAACTTAGTTGCTTCATGGTACTGCTTATCTAACTTGCTTATTAAACTTTATTGCTAACATAGCTGCTGCTGAGTACAGTTTACTATATTGTTCTACTACAGACTAATTTTACTTGCCGTAGATTTGCAATTATTTATTTTGTAGGAATATGATAGATTATGAGAAAGCTAGGCAAAAGAGGATTCCAGAAAACAGTTCAAAGATGAAGGCATTGGGGATTCCTAGTATGGCATATGAAATGTAACTATGAATGGGCTCAAAGAAGAAAGTAATAGTAGAACGCAATCTATTCTCTCTTTGATTTTAATTTAATCTTGTTCAAATCATGTTTTATCATTATGTTTAATCATGTGTTATAGTTTTAATCGTGTTTTAAAGTTTATGTTCATGTTTTAGAAATTAAAATTCATGTTTATAAGTTTGTTCATGAAATTATAAAATTAGGGTTTATAAAGTTATGAAAAATTATTAGTTTTATGATTTTAATACTCAACTTTCATATTATAATCATAGATTGTTATAGTATTATTTTATGATGATTTTATGAAGTTTAGAATGATTTTTAAAGGTTTTAAAGTGATTTAATATTGTTGTACTGTCAAATTTTTAAAAGCATGAAAATTAGGAGTAAAAATATTATGAACATGTTTTAAAGCATGAAAAATTATTTTAATGCATAGATTATAAATACGATGATAGTATAAGGCTCTAAAAGTATTTTATGCTTGAAATATGAAGTTTTAAAGGGGTTTTGATGAGTTTTGAAATAAAATAATAAGCTGTAAATTTTTATTAACATGTGTTCATACATAATAAAAATAGTAACATGATATAATAAGTTATAATTGTTTTTAACACACCAAAATATTATATGATGATCTTAGGACATGAATTTATTATTTTGAGGTCAAATTATAATTTTTAGAAAGGTTTTAAGGAGTTTTTAGGCAACTTTACAACTCTGAAATTTTTAGAAAATTATCGAAAATTAAGTGTTTTGCAAAGGAAATATTAAAATAAAGTATTGAATTAAATAGAGACCGTATAGGGAAGGTTTTAAACAAGTTTCTAATGTAAATAGTTAGTTTAGAGATTTTGTAGAAGTTAGTCAACATGGTTTTAAATTTGTTTCGATTTTTCCTGTGTAGGAGAATTCGAGTTAAGTGATTTCTAGAAGGAGTGGCTGATAACCGTTATAACACAAGGTACGTAAGTACTAAAGGAAATTATGTAAATAGGGTTCATGCTAGATTTGTTTGATTTTCATGCTATATCTTATAGACATAAAAGTTGATGCTTTGTTGACTTGAGATGACTTGCATGAGAAGTTATGTTAGCATGATTGTATGAAAAGTATGTTTTATTTATCAAGATGACATTCCGTATTTATAGCATTATGTTTACATCATTGAAATTGGAATATTAGTTATTTTGAAAGTTTTAGCTAGTACTCAATAAAGAAAGGGAAGTAGTTTACTTGATTAATTACTTGATCAGCAAGAAAGGTAGTTATTGAATATTCATTCACAAGAAGATGAGCAAATAGTTAGCCTTTCACAGTTAATGCGTGGTAAAGGAAAGTTTAATATATAAGTAAAGGGCTCACAAAAATTAATCTTAGAATCACATTATAATCAAGATAATTATTAGTATGGTGTTTCTTGTTGCCATGTATGCTCTTATGTGATTTTGTATGAGTCATGACAATTGTTAAGCCTGTTAATCACATAAAGTGAAAGAGGATTCACACCAAAACTCTTGGAACGTATATACCTTGAGTATGAACAATGGGGGGAGTTATGGGTATAGTTACTGTAACTTCTAATCGGGGTACAAGACGTTGTACTCTTTTATATGTTTTTAAATGCGCTGGAATTCCTTCACTTCATGTGACATAGGTAATACCTTCTTGGAGTTGCTCCCAAGTTGGTGCCCATTAGGGCGATTGTTAAGGAAAGGAAACCCGTTCGATGCGAAATCCAAAGATCTAATGATAATAAATGATTTTTGATGTGATGAGTCTATGTACATGTATGTAGTGATGACAATGGTAAGAAGTATGTGTTGTTCATTATTTTATTTTATTGTCAATCTTATTTTGCATAGTTTCTAGTATTTATGTACTTAGCTTTACCGATTGTGTGTCTTTTGGGTGCATGGCTTTGTCTTTGACTTGGCCCTACGAAGACCCATTTCGGTGGTGAGTAGTTGTTTAGAATAAAGAGAAAGCTACAGGTATAGGTGGGCATAGTCATTCATGCTGGGATTGAGTGATGAGCGCTTGCATTGTTGTTTTCTTAGCTTGTGTGGACTTGTTATTTACTTTTATCGTTGACCTTCAGATTTTCAAAGTTTAAAGTTTATTGGGTTTTGAAGGACCGTTAATACGGTTTCGAACTGTAATAAAGACTTATTTTAATTTGGTTTGAGAGTTCTTTTGGAGTTTTAATTTGGTTTTGAAATAAAAGACTTCCACTGTAGTTCATTGGTAAAAGTCTTAGCCGTTATCACGGTGGCGGTAATACTTTGGTTTTTCCTAGTTAAGTAGGAAGTATATTTATTATTATTTTTCTATCATTATTTATATATTATTTCCAGAAATTGAAAAGAGGAAGTTAGGAAATTATAGGGTGTTACAAACGTACTTTAAGAGAAGTGAATCCTAAAGCAGATACCCTCACATGGGAATTGCATGCATTATGCCTAACAAACAATTTCAATATTATAATTATGAAATTACGAGAAACTTTTAGTTTCGTCCATTCTCCCTTAAAATTAAGGGAAATTCCCCATTGGAGTCGCCAAACTGTGGACCCGGGGTTTGGGGGCCCACTTGCCCTTTTTACAGACATCGAATGTCATTAGTTAATTTGGATAGTGTGAGTATGCTTAGCTTAGGGAGTGAGTCTAGAAGCTGAAAATCCAAGTAGAGAAGTCGCCACCGTGCTCTTTTCGAGAGCTCACGGAACCCCATTAGGTCTAGTACAAAGGCAAATCGACAGACAAGGATAAGAAGGTCTCGTATCTCTGGATCCAGGGACTAGGGTAAGGACAGAGTAGTCCACGTTGTCCCCCTGCGTATAGAGGCCTCTACTTGGTCTCATGTGTAATTTCACAATCATAATATGGAATTATATCATAGATATTTCTGTATTAGGGTTAAGAGAACATAAGAACCTTCCTAGGCGAGTTTTGATTAATGCACATATAATTTCTAATGACGTGTGAGGGTGATCGCTTTAGAATTAATCAAGATTAAGGACCTTAAGCCAGTTTACATGATTTATCTTTGCTTTATGTGATAGCATACTTTCACTACTTACAGCTAAACATGGATTCTAGGTGCTCAAAGCGATAAACATGTAGCATTTAAGAGCATAAAAACAACAGAGTTCATATGTTCTACTTAAGATTGATTTTAATAGAAAACCGAGCCATAATTAGGTCAATATTTCATGAATTAGTTAAGACATGTCCATTTTCTAAGAAAGAAATAATTACATAAAATAAGGATTTGAAGAGCTCAAAGCGATGTTGTTGATGGTTTCGGCCTCATTTGAAGTACCTTTCGTGCAATCGCCAAAACAACTTCATTCATTTACTTGAATTCTTGACGAAGAATTTAAATAACTTAAAAGAAATTTGTAATACCTCACATTTTCACGTATTTAAACAAAGTATTTTTGTATTTTATGCGTATAATTTTAATATTTTTATTGAAAATTATGTTCCATAGATATATTAAATAAAAAGAAATTAATAAAAATAAAATAATTAGCAAGTTTTGGTTGAAAGTAGTTATTTGTGTTCTTAAATAATATATTTATGGTTAAAAATATTTTAAAAAGCTTCTAAAAATAGATTTTCAAAGGTTTCCTAATTTATTTAGAAGTATGTATGGGCCTCACCAAAATCCTACTTTGGGGCCTATAAATACCCTATAAAACCTAAAATTTCAACTTTTCATGATCATACTAGTCATTAGGATTCCAAAAATCTAGGGGGAAAAGGGAGAGAAAAAAAAAAAGGAAGAGTTGCATAATTCCGAAAAAAAAATTCAATTCGGAAATTTCGAAGAAAAAAAAAAATATATATATATATATATATATATTTTTTTTTTTTTTGTGCCTCGGGATCCGTGCAAAAGCCTAAGGTGAACCATGCTGTTTACTGTCTTAGGGGAGAAGCTGATTTATGGTGGTCACAAAATGAGGCTGTAATAAGGGCCTTACAAGGATTTAATTGGGAAATGTTTCAGGAGCAGATTCATAACAAGTTCTACCCTGTGTTTCTTCAAAAACTGAAGGTCGAGGAGTTCTTACAACTTAAGATGGGGAGTATGTCTGTTACTGAGTACTACTCTAAGTTTATAAAATTGTCTAGGTTTGCTCCAAAGGTTGTAGCAACTGAGAGGTTGAAAGCTAGTTTTTTTGAGAGAGGGTTACCCTTATATTTACAGTCACAACTAGCTGGACAGATCTTTGAATCCTTAGATGATTATATGGTGGAGCTACACACTTGTATGCCATAGACCAAAAGAAGAAGGAGGTACAGAAGGAAAGCGAGACGAGGGAGAAAAGGAAGGATGGTGGAGGAAGCTTCAACCAACAAGGGAATCATGGTGGATATAAGAGACCTCGTTTCAACAACAACTTCCAGGGTAATAGGGGAAATTTTGGAAGCCTAATTCTGGAAATGGAAATAGGACTCAGGTGGCTAGTCAAGGAGGGCGAGTGTACTTTTGCAAGAAGTGTCCCAACAACCACCCAGGGAAGGACTATCCAGGGAACCCAGTGACTTGTCGGTTGTGTAACAAACTTGGACACCGTGGTTATGGGTGCTTCTCTAAGAACAAAGGAAAGGAGGGACAAAATTCTCAGGCTAGGGGGAATTCAGTTGGGGGACAACAAAAGGGTTTTCAAGGAAATAAGGGAGGAAAGGTGACATCTCAAGCCGGAAGTCAGAATGGGAGTGGAAATGGAGGAGGACAGACTAAGACCTCAAACACTGGAAAGATGAATGTGATGACTCAAAGTGAAGCTGATGATAATAAAGATGTGATCACTGGTACTTTTTCTATTCACTCTCTACCTGTTAAAGTTTTGTTTGTTTCTGGTGCAACATACTCTTTTGTCTCCACTAAACTCCTAGAAAAGTTAAAACCTGTGTTGGGAAAAGTAGATGCAGTAGATATGTCAATAGTGTTACCTTCAGGACTAGAAGTGTAGTGTTCAAGGAGATATCAAGATGTTCCTATTGAAATTGAGGGAGTGGAGTTTACGGTTAACCTAATCGACTTTGATTTAGGTGACTTAGAAGTGATCTTAGGGATGGATTGGTTGAGTAAGCATAAGGCTGAGGTTCAATGTGTACCACAGAAGATCTTGTTGATGAATAAGGGTAAAAAGGTGAGCTATTGGAGGGCAGGAAGACCGAAACACAACAAAATAGTGTCAGTAATGAGGTTTCCTAGGTTTGTGAAGAAAGGTTTTCCAATTTACCTTTCTAGTGTGAGAGATGTGGATCATGTTGAGACTGCTAAACCTGAGGATATTGAAGTAGTGAGGGACTTTCTTGATGTATTTCCGGAAGAGATTCCGGGAATGCCACCTAAGCGAGAAATTGCCTTTACCATAGACTTAGTCCGAGGAACAACACCTATTTCCAAAGCACCCTATAGGATGGCACCTGCAGAAATGAGTGAATTTAAGGAGCAGTTGCAAGATTTCCAAAGCACCCTATAGGATGGCCTAGTGCTTCACCTTGGGGAGCACCAATACTATATGTGAAGAAGAAAGATGGGAGTTTGAGGTTATGTATTGACTATAGGGAGCTGAATAAAGTGACGATCAAGAATAAGTATCCATCACCAAGAATTGATGACTTGTTTGATCAATTGAAGGGAGCTACGGTGTTTTCGAAAATTGACTGGAGGTCAGGATACCATCAATTGAGGATTGCTAATGAGGACATACCGAAAACTGCTTTTCGCACTAGGTATGGACACTATGAATTCACTACTATGCCTTTTGGGTTAACCAATGCGCCAGTAATTTTTAAGGATTTAATGAATAGAATATTCCAACAGTTTTTGGATAATTTTGTGGTCATTTTCATTAATGACATCTTGGTGTAATCTAAGAGTAAGGAAGAACATGTGGAGCATTAGAGGACAATCTTGACGACATTAAAGGAAAATGAGTTATATGCTAAGTTCTCCAAATGTGAATTATGGTTGGAGAAAGTAGCATTCTTGGGGAATATTGTGTCTAAAGAGGGAGTTTAAGTAGATCCAGCCAAAATTAAAGCAGTTAAGGAGTTGCCTACACAGAAGAATGTAACAGATGTACGGAGTTTCTTAGGGTTAGCAGGTTACTATAGGAGGTTTGTGAAGGACTTTTTGAGGATTACTAAACCCATGAATTCATTAATGAAGAAAGACTGTAAGTTTGAGTGGAGTAATAAATGTGAAGAAGCAATTCAAACCTTGAAAGAGCGTTTGACTACAGCTCTAGTGCTGACCTTGCCAGATGGAAGTGACTCTTATGATGTGTATAGTGATGCTTCTAAAAATGGGTTAGGATGTGTATTAATGCAAAGTAGGAAGGTGATAGCTTATGCTTCGAGACAATTGAAACCATATGAGGTTAACTACGCTACTCATGATCTAGAGTTAGCAACAATAGTGTTTGCCTTGAAAAAATGGAGACATTACTTGTATGGAGTGAAATGTAGGATATACACATACCACAAGAGTTTAAAGTACTTTTTCACTCACAAGTATTTAAATATGAGACAAAGGAGATGGCTCGAGTTGATCAAGGATTATGACCTAGATATCCAATACAATGAAGGGAAAGCCAATGTGGTAGCCGATGCTCTAAGTCGTAAAATAAAACATAGAGTGAACACCTTGGTGGTTGGTAATGAGCTATGTAATAACATAGAGAGATTGAGTTTGGAAATAGTGAAGGAGAGAGAGTTGGAAGGAATTCTTTGTAATCTTAGTATCCATCCAACATTACTCGAGGAAATTAAGAAGAACCAGGAAGGAGAAGTAAAACTGAACAGGATTAAGGAAAAGCTAAAAGCAGGAAAGCCTATGGATTTTAAGATTCATGAGGATGGAAGCTTGAGGTATAAGGGAAGGTGGTGTGTACCATAGAAATGTGAGGATTTGAAGCAAATAATCATGGAGGAGGGTCATAATACCCTGTATTCAGTGCATCCTGGAGGCGATAAACTTTACAAGGATCTAAAGATGTATTGGTGGTCTAGGATGAAGAGAGAAGTGGATGAATTTGTGAGTAAATGTCTTACTTGTCAAAAGGTTAAATTTGAGCATAAGAGACCTCAAGGAGAAGTCCAACCACTCGAGATACTAGGATGGAAAAGGGATTGCATTTCGATGGACTTTGTGACTTGCTTGCCAAAGTCTAAGAATCAGAATGATAACATATGGGTAGTGGTAGATAGACTCACTAAGTCAGCAGTGTTTATACCCATGAAAGAGACATGGAAGATGGAACAACTTGTAAAGGCTTACATAAAACATGTTGTGAGGCTACATGGAGTTCCAAAGCATATCGTGTCAGATAGGGGTTCTAGGTTTCTTTCGAAATTCTGGAAAAGTGTTCAGGAGAACTTTGGCAGGACCTTGAAGATGAGTCCAGCTTTCCATCCAGCAACTGATGGACAAACAGAGAGAACCATACAAACCTTAGTGGATATGCTAAGGCCTTGTGTAATGGACTTTCAAGGGAATTGGGAGGATCACTTAGATCTCATTGAGTTTTCATACAACAATAGTTACCATGCAAGTATTGGCATGGAACCCTTTGAAGCTATGTATGGAAGGGAGTGTAGGAGCCCTTTGTGTTGGAACGACATAAGTGAAACAGTGATTATAGGACCTCAATTAATAGAGGAGACCACTGAGAAGATTAGAGCAATACAAGCAAAGATTCAAGCAGCACAAGATAGACAAAATTCCTATGCGGATCAAAAACGCCAAGAAGTTGTGTTTGAAGTTGGCGACAAGATGTTACTTAAGGTATCACCAATGAAAGGAGTGATGAGATTTGGAAAGAAAGGAAAGTTGAGCCCAAAGTACATAGGACACCATGAGGTCTTGCAAAGGGTTGGAAAGGTAACTTATAAGCTAGCACTACCAATGGAGTTGAGCAAAGTTCATAACGTTTTTATTGTGTCTCAACTAACGAAGTATGTGCCAGACGAGTCACATGTGTTACAAACTGAAGCAATAGAGTTAGACCAAAGTTTAACCTATGAAGAGAGGCCAATTAAAATCATAGACAGTAAGCTTAGAGATACTCGTAGAAAAAGCGTCAAAATAGTGAAGGTGTTGTGGTCTAACCAAGAAAGCGAAGAAGCTACACAGGAAGCTGAAGATTTGATGAGAGAAAATACCCAGAGCTTTTTCAGGTTAGTAGTAGAGTTACGGGGACGTAACTCGATTCTTAAGGGGGGTAGAAAGCGACTTGTTTTTCGCGCGTTTAACCCTCAATTTTGCAATTTTTTATGAGTTTCTATGACTTTTAATTAATAAGTTTTATGTTTGTCTAATAAAATTTGTCAAGTAAGTGTCTAAAGTCTACAACAACAGTGTGTTTCAGTAACAAAGTATGAAGTAAAAATAGTCTCTATTCAAATTCCATACACTAACCTACACAAAGTTTCGGGACGAAACTTCTTTTAATGGGGGTAGAGTGTAATACCCCACATTTTCACGTATTTAAACAAAGTATTTTTGTATGTTATGCATATAATTTTTGTATTTTATTCGTATAATTTTAATATTTTTATTGAAAACTATGTTCAATAGAAGTATTAAATAAAAAGAAATTAATAGAAATAAAATAAATAGCAAGTTTTGGTTGAAAGTAGTTATTTGTGTTTTTAAATAATATTTTTATTGTTTAAAATATTTTTAAAACCTTCTATAAATAGATTTCAAAGGTTTCCTAATTTATTTAGGAGTATGTATGGGGCTCACCAAAATCCTACTTTAGGGCCTATAAATACCCTATAAAACCTAAAATTTCAACTTTTCATGATCATACTAGTCATTAGGATTCTAAAAATCTAGAGAGAAAAGGGAGAGAAAAGAAAAAGGAAGAGTTGCAAATTTCCGAAAAAAAATTTAGTTCGGAAATTTCGAAGAAAAAAAAAATATATATATATATATATATATTTTTGTGCCTTGGGATCCGTGCAGCGTCGGACCCCCACCGCTGCAGCCACCCCGCGCCACCAGCCGGCCTCCGCTGCACTTCTTCCCTTCTTGTGGTATTTTCGAACTCTATAAAAAAAATTCTCCTTCTTTATTTTTGATTCAATCTTGCAAATTCATGTTTATAATTATGTTTAATCATGTTTTTATAAGTTTAATCATGTTTTGATATAAGTATGAATTGTTTTAAGGCATGAATTAATTTTGTTGTTCATGAAGTTATAGATTAGGGTTTGAAAAATTTATGAAGTTATGATTTTATCAATTTTTATGTTCTAAACTTTGATATTATGATGATAAATTATTGTTAGATGAATTTATGATGATGTTATTAAGTTTAGATTGATTTTTAAGGGTTTTAAACCTATTTTGTAAAGTTGTCCAAATTTTATAATCATGAATTTGAGTTGAATAAATATTATGAACTTGTTTTGGCATATGAAAAATTGCTCTAAAGCCTAGATTGATTTCATAAATATGTTAGTAGATTGTAGAAGTGTTTTGGCATGAAATCATGATGTTTTTATAAGTTTTTCATGACTTCAAAGCTTACAAATAAATCTGAAATTTTATTGAAAACATCTTAAATTAAGTTTTAAGTGTCCAAATTGTACTGGTATGATCACACATCAATTCCATGTTGTTCTATATAAATTTTAGTATGTTTCATGAAGTTTAAAAGTAATTTTAAGCATGTTTAACATGCTGTCCAGATTTTATAAATTAATTAATTAGGCTTTTAAAGTATGTAATTAGCATAAATTGATCATATAAGTTAAGTAATACATTGTATGATTGATTTGTGTTGTTTTCGGAAGTTTTCAAGGAGTTTTGATAAAATTGGATTGTTGTCCACTTTTCTAAGGTGCCATAAAAATTTTATTAAGGTTTTATAAAGCACAAATAACTCCCGAAAACTAAGTAGTATTGCAATAGAAAAGAAAAGTGAAGTATATGGAATTGAATAGAGACCATATAAGGAAGTTTGGGACAAAGTTTCCAAATTTTGAAGTTAGTTATAGTTGTTGTAGAATTTAGTCAACAAGGTTTTAATTTAGTTTGGTTTTTCCTTGTGTAGGAGACTTTAAACTAGTCCACTTCTAGAAGTTGTGGCGGAGCACAGTTATTATACAAGGTACGTAAGTACTAAAGACAAACACAGGAGTTAGAATGCATGCTTGAACAATTCTTGATTACATGAAATTCTTATATGCTTGTTTTGAATCATGAATTTATATGCATGGCAAGTTTTTTAGTAGCATGTTCTTAAAGTTCGATGACATTCCATGTTAAATAGAAAGTTATATTTTTATAAGCTTGAATTGGAATGTTATGATCAGATTTATTTGGCCAATAGTTTATTGATCAAGGAACAAAGTTATTTTAAAGTTGGTTAGTTAATTAATCAACAAGAAAGATAGTTGTGAATTTTTATTCACATGATTAAAAGATGTTATGAGCAATTATTTCTAGACATGTTTCCACTTACAGTTTAATGTGTGGTCAAGAAGAAAGCAAGTTATTAGCCACTCACAGTTAATGTGTGGTAAAGGAAGTTCATTTAATTAAAGGACACACATAAAGATTAATTTTGAATCACCTTAAATTGAAGATAATTAAATTGGCTTACTTGATTGGATGCATGTTTTTATGTGATGTTGCATGAGAGTCATAACATTGTTAAACCGTTAAATCACGTAAAGTGTAAGAGGACTTGCATCAAAACTCTTGGAACGTATATACCTTGAGTATGAACAATGGGGGGAGTCGTATGGAACAGTGATCTACGACTTCTAATTGGAGTACAAGGTGTTGAACTCTTTTATATTTTTAATGCGCTGGATATCCGTCACTTTATGTGACATAGTAATACCTTTTGGGAGTTGCTCCCTAACTGGTGCCCAATAGGGCGATGATTTTTAAGGAGGATACCCGTTCGATGCAGGATCCATAATTATAAATATAGTAATTAATTTAATTGAGTCCATGTACAGGAAAAATGTTGTCAAAGGTAAGTTGAGTGCATGTTTTATTTCTTATTGTTATTGCATAGTCTTTAGTAGTTATGTACTCAGCTTTGCTGACTGTTTGTTTTGTGTGCATGGCTTTGTCTTGGACTTGGCCCTACGATGACCCACTTGTGGTGAGTAGTTGTCTAGTAAAAAAAAGCTGCAGGTACAAGTGGGCATAAGTCATTTCATGATGGGATGGAGTGAGAGCGCTTACTGTGTTTGTAGTTTTGCTTTATTTTAATTGCTTATGAATACTAACATTTATTTTGGATGTTTGGATTTCGAAAGACTTTTAATATTAGTTTAAGTTTGGTCTTGAAGGGCCATTAATATGGTTCCGAAGTGTAATAAGTTTAAAGTTGATTTTTAATTTAAAGTTGTTTGAAGTTTAGTTTTAAATTGTTTTGGTTTTAAGACTTCCGCTGTAGTACTTTGGTGAATGCCTTAGCCGTTATCACGGTGGCGGTAATACTTTGGTTTTTCCTAGAGGTGGGATGAACTGACACGACCTGATAACTCAACACGAAATCGACCCGTTATTAACGGGTTTGGGTTGAGAGTGTTGACCCGTTTAAAATAAATGGGTTGACTCAGCACGACCCGTTTATTAAACAGGTAGGGTTAGGGTTGGAGCGTTCAACCAGTTTAAGTAAACGGGTTGACTCGACACGACACGATTCCACCTTATTATATACAATAGTATGCAAAAAAGACGTGACCCGCTAACTCGACACGAAATCGACCCGTTATTAGTGGCTTTGGGTCAAGAGTATTAACCCGTTTAAGTAAACGGGTAAGCACGACACGGCACGTTTATTAAACGGGTAGGGTTAGGGTTGAAGGGGTTCAACCCATTTATGTAAGTGACACGACTCGAAAACGACACAACACGACACGTTTCCCAGCTCTAGTTTTTCCACATTTAGTAGTTTTAATAAATATAATTCTTATTAATTTAATATGTTTTCTGAAAAAAAAATGAGAAGTAGGAAGTTAGGAAAATCCAGGGTGTTACAAATTTGATTAGAGTTTTCGAAGATGATCGAAGACGTTTTAGAAAAGATTTAGAGAAAGAAATTAGAGAGAGAGAGAGAGGGGGGGAGAGAGAGAGAGTTTAAATGCTTTGAAGTGTATGTTAAAAAGCGTTGGAGGTCGAGAGTATTTATAGCAGGGGTGGCGTCGCTGAGCGCTAGGGCGCTGAAGCGTTCAACAACGAGCAACTATGCGCCCAGCAAGTGCTTAGATGCTCGGTGCTTGGGATCATGGGAATCTTCGATTCTTGCCATTTTACCGAGATTCATGATATTCGCTTTCCATAATCCGAGATTCCTTCCCGATCTCGTTTTATTCACTTCCATAAGCCTAAAGTTACCTTATTTCTTACGGATTTGTCTAGAAGATTCGACGTACGTGGTCGAGTCGCGTGTCTTATTAATTTTTCTGATTTTCAATAAAATAAAATAAAGTTGAAGTAAATAATTTTAAGTGCGAATCGACCATCAAAACTTATCATTTGTTATGTCTGATGATTATTTATATATTTTATTTGTTATTTCAAGCATTCAATTTATGGAAGTTAGACTTGTTGCGACGTGGTACACTTTAATCATTGGCCTTTAGGTGGGACCAAATATAGGTGTCTACAGCATACATGTTTGTATATTGACTATTTTTGTACAAACTCTATCTATATGATGAATCTATTTACAATGCAACTTTTATAGTGCAATTTGATATTATAATCCAACTTGACTCATTACAGTGCAAAATTATCCTCAAATGAACACAAAAGCAAGCGGTAGGGATAATGGAATGCATAGAGGATTTACATGGACACTTAAAATGTCGAAAATATCGGACAAATGGAGAAAAGAAATTGTACAAAGGAACGCTAGACGTGTGCATGCACGCATGCTGTACGTGTGGGCGCATTCGCTTACTCCCATGGGGTGTGTTTATGCACATGGAGATTTTTTCCTTTTTTCTTGCTTGATTTGCCCATCTTGTGGCCTACACATACCCTTTTTGTCTGTGGGTAGCTGCACAAGAAAGCAACCTTTCTCTCAAACTTCTTTCTCTCTCTTTCTTCTTTTTCAAGTTTTCAAATTATAGGTTTTTTGTTTTCAAATTTGAGTTTTGAAATTTGAGAGTATGGATAACTTTGTTGGAGCTTTGAGTTTATGGTTGAGCACACTCACAACTAAAGAGAAGGATTTGGAGGATCTTGGATGTCCATTGAACAAGACACCTTTCTTCTTACGGCGGCCATGAGCTATTTGGAATGTAAGGCTCATTATTGTTTGCCTCCATCAGAGGGGATTTTGTATTCTTTAGGAGGAGCATGGGGCCATTTGTGGCAATTCCTTTATGGGTACTCCTTGTCTTCCTAGCTTCTCTATCCATGTGCACTAGTGGAAAAATTAACATATGCTACATTACATTTGCTCCGTTTTTTTTAAAACCGAAGCAATAGGTCTTTAAAGGGAAAAATTGTTGGACTTTTTGCTCCGGTTGTTCTGACCGGAGAAAAAATAACTCAATATATATTCTTTTTAATAAAAATCTCATAAACAACTCATCCCTTATTCTCTTAATCCATTAACCCTAACTCCCTAATCTCTTTTTCTCTCTCTCTCTCCCGAAAATCCTCCCTCTCTTTCTCCTCTTCCTCCTCCTCCTCTTCATTATCTCCTCTTCATTAACCTTCTTCTTTCTTCTCAATTGAAGAGACGATACGCCAAGCAGCACGAAGTGAACCGATGACGTTCTTGTATGCGACGGAGAGTTCGCCGCCGGAAGAAGCGGTGGTTAGGACGAGTTTGTCCATGTATTTCGCCATTTCTTCGTAGTGTTCAGCTTGTTCTGCAAGTTTCGCCATTTAAACGTCTTGTTCTGTGAGGTTTTCGATTCAATTTCAGTTTAAAGGTGATTTTTTTATATTTCGAATTTAATCTAAGATTTTTGTTTTGATTTTTTCTCCTTTTTCAGATTGGTGCATAAAGTTTCAATTTTAATCAAAAAGGCGAATTGGTGCATAATAGTTTGAATTGCTCCCAAAATTTCGATTTTGTAGAGGTCTACAGTTTGGTAAAATTTCGATTTTTAACCAAAATTCACAAAAAGTTTCGATTTTGTAGAGGCCAACAATTTTGAAGTTGAATTGCTCCGATATTGTAGCTTCAAAATGCACAATAAGGTGCATATATTGCTCAAAATCCCAATATTTAATTCATTTTTGTTTTATTTTTATTCTTTTGTAATTGCTTGAGTTTGGAATATTTTAGAAAGTTGTTTTGGGAATTTATCTAAATTTAAATCTGTAATTAGGTGAAACATGAGTTGACTATGAAAGAGAAGATATCGAATAAGTTCGTCGATAATTCTTCAAACTTCTGCTGTTGCTGAAGGTGTATCAATTGTCTCTACTTTCCTCAACAATTCTTCGAATTTCTGCTTCCTAAATTTGTTTCTTTCGAATTATTCTATAATCTTGAAACCCTAGATTTAATTACCACTTACTAAACTGTTATTTGTATAAAAAAAAGTATTGTCCATGGTGGTTGTTGTGGTTGGCTTTGGTAGCAGAATGCCGATGGTGAATGGTGAATGACGATGGTAGCAGAATGACGATGGTGAATAAATGGTGAATTTCCCTAATTTTTTGATTTTACTCATTGTTTAATTTTCTATGATTTTCGAGGGTTTATTATCTTGAGCATCAATGGCTCCTCCTGCTAAAGGTATTCTTTCATTTCACTTTCAACCTTCTGATTTATTCAATTTACAAATTTGATGTTTGAAAATTAGGGTTTGGGGTTTATATTAGTGTTAATTTTTGTTGTTGCTGATTTGTTCATATGCGTGCTTAATCTACAATTAACTTAAATGGTGTACTCCGTATGAAATAAAGCTTATTTTTTCATATAATTTGACTAAAATTATATTTTTGTGGTTTTCGTCAACCCACATGTTACTATTGATCTTTCTTTCTGGGTTTTGGCTTGTAAAGCCATGATGTTGTTGTTAGGGTGTTCTATGTTAGGGGGGGGGGTGTTTTGGTTATGGTTACCTTTTAAACTTTATTCCTCACTCTCACAATCTCACTTAGGTAACACTACCTTAAAGTTAACTGTTTTATGCTTTTAGAAGTTTATTATGATTTTTTTGAAGCTTTTTTAAACACTACCTTAACTAATTAATGCTTCTGTCAATACTCTACTTGTATATATATATATTGTGTACGCATAAATGTAAGCTGAGGCATATCCTAATGAGAGGTGTTGTCTATCATCTTATGTGTTGTCATTTTGTACTATATCTGCTTAATCTATGATTTAGAAAGTTAAAGCTTATTATTATGCCTTGTGCATTATAACTTTTTGAAATATATATTTTTCATGGTTATTATGCTTTTCATTTCTTTCCCTTTTTCATGCCTAAATAAATAGTTAAATAGTTGTTATGTTCATATGCTACAGCTGGAAACTTTACTTTAGTAAAAGGAAATTCTTGATGAACATTGCCAAGTTGGAAGTTGGAAATTTTATAGCATTGCCTGGAAAGGAGAAGCATGAAGAACTTTGTCCTAGTTGGCACTCGAAGATGTATGAATGTGTAGTTATGCATAAATAATTACTAAAATTGCACTCAAATAAATTGTTGTTGTTGCTGCAGCAAATGAAAAATGAATTCTCTGTTGTCTTAATTGAGTAGTATGTATATGATGTTTGTTTGTCCCTTGGTTCAAGGTTCAAATTGGGTTTGCGAGAATGGTAGTTTTGCACTGAGTAGCGTATATAACTTTTATAGTACTTTTTAAATATACTTAATTGAACACAGTGCTCACACCGGAAACTAATGAGTAAAAAAAATCTTGTGTAATAATTGCTGTTACATGTGTATGATAAGCCGCTACAAGCAAATTGGGAAACCTATTATGAATAATTTGTAGGGTTGCATATATATGTTTGGGATGTGTTATGTCTCATAATAGAGAGAAAAAACAGGTTTATCTGATATAATTGCATAATCATTTCATGGGGTATACATTTTGAGCTCCATTGTTAATATTTTAAAATCATAAAACTTTTAGTTTTGAATTGTTATGAAAGACGCTTTGAGCTACCATTATGCTAATGATTTGCATTTGAACACAGTTCCCAGCATTTTACACTTTCTGAAAAGGAGCACGAGAAGGCAAGGAAATATGGATTTGTCCAACGAATGTTGCTTTCCAGTATGCTTGATGACGTTTTGTAAAGCTGAAGGTCAAAGTTGCAAATGTTGTGAGCTGTAGGAGAGTGCAAACAGGCAGAGAGTGCAAAGTTGATGTTTTATGTATTTGTACAACAGCTTAGTCACTTACATTTGCAGCAGTATGAATTGATTGGGTGGAGCAGGCTGCTTAGTACTGCAGTGCAGCTGTTCTGCAGGACTGCTGTTGGTTTGGCTGTGGGTGCAGTTTGCCTGCAGTATGCAGGTTTGTACTGCAGTTCCAAAAGTTTGATGTGCAGGGCAGTGGGTCAGGTGGGGTTGTGTAGGCTGCAAGGTGCAGTTTATGCAAGGGTTGATATCGCATGTTGTTGTCTCTTAATCTTGTATTCAAGGTTTTGAACTTATGTTATTGTTGCGCCTGTCATAGTTTTATGCTAGTTTATTTAGATAGTATTCGTTATCTCGTTTTTGGGTCTGCAGGTTGGGGTCGTAATGACTCATTTTAGCATCAAAAAAGCGAATAAAAAAATTTATTTATTTTTTTTTGTTTTTTTAGGGTACTTTTTTTTAGTGGGAAACACACTTTTTTTGGTGGGAAGCACACTTTTTAAACAACCGGAGCAAAAAGTCTCTTTTTTTGGTGGGAAACACACTTTTTGCTCCGGTTGTTTAAACAACCGAAGCAAAAAGTCTTAACACTTATTGCTCCTCCTGGGTATACTCCGGTCTAAAACCGGAGCAAAAAGGGGGGTTTTGACAGGAGCAAATGTCTTTTTTCCACTAGTGGTGGAAGAAGACTTGAGGAGGTTCTCCGGACTTGATGGAAAGTCCATAAGCAACATTGTCCATGGTGGGCTTATTGACCTTCTCCCTCTTTTTGAGAATTTTGCCACCATAGGTCCTTCTATGAGTCCTTTCAAGATGAGGGCTCTTCTATTATGTTTGTTCTCCCGTTTCTTATTTGCGGGGGACGATCCTTCATTGGGAAACTTAAGGCTCGTAGCTATTGTGGAGGAGTTTGTGGTTGATGGAAATACTCCTATTCCACATTTCCTTGGTGAGTTGCTCACGTCTCTTGACCAAATCAAGAAAAACTTGGATGTTGCAATCTCCAACTGTCCTACCATCCTTCAGGTATAGGCTACCTTTTCGAATTAAACCATAAATTTTGATCCTTTTTATTTTTTTCAAATTTAATTTTTATTTTTTTATTTTTATTTCCATTTTCTTAATTTTCATTTACTCTTTTTTTAATGGTTTATAACTCTTTTAATTTTATGATAGGTGTGGATCATGAAGCATTTGAGCTTATTGGATCCCCCGACTTATCAGCTCACATACACTCCAACAGAATTCTTTTCTAAAAGGAGAATCCACTGTTGTGCTTTTAATCTAAAAGGTCATTGGTTCTTGCCGATAAGGCCACTTCTGTACTCTTCGTAGTTCCATGGTGGATGATAGAGCTCGTGAGGTACTCGGTGGACACTTTCTTCATCTGAGTTCCAAGCGCAACTATCTTGATTTTCTATTGTATTCGGCTAGCAATGAGGCAATTTGGAAGAAGGTAACTCATTCATGACCTCAAGATATTTTTGATCTTGGTGAGCCACTTTTCACTTCGAGAAATGTTCAGACTTGGGAGAACCATTGGAGCTCGAGGTCCATCATGAAGTTGACTTCGTTGAAGAAACAAGACTCCAAGGTGTCTACACACTACTTGGTTTGGGTGAGGAGGGACTCTCATATTTTTTGCGTTGAAGCTAGAAACGCAGAGAGAATTAAGCTAGGAGCTATGAGTGTTTGTTTTTCAACACATTTATATGGAGTTGTGTCTGTAAGAGATTGCCTCGGACCGAGGAGAGCCTTTGTGTGGGAGCGACTTGAGAGACTTCCTTCTAGACTCCAGAGTGTGAAGAAGGTGAAAGAAGGTTAGAGAAGGAAAATGAAGAATAAGACTCATGAGCAGATGTAGATTGTAGAAGGAACTGGAGAGAATAATGAGGAGACACCCTAGAGGAGATGCCTACGAGTATGATTGCTTTGCTTCACATGTTTACTTTTGATCGTGATATTGAGATGTAAAATTTTGTTCCATTTATTATGTTTTGTCATTTGCAGTTGATCTTTTAAATATTGTTATTTGACTTTTATGTAGATTTTCTCATGTTTAGTGGACAGGTTATCGCACAACTCTCAAAAATAAACCGAACAACACTAACTAATATAGCTAGGGAAGTAGGGATCGAATCCACAGGGAAGCAATGAAACACTACAAGTTTAAACTATAAAAAGGGGCTTGGTTATGATTAATTATGAACAAAAAAAACTAATAACGGAATTAAACTAAGAATTGACTCAAATTAACTAAAACCTAGGGCAATCGGTTCATTATTGAAGAGGCTATCGCACACCTATCAAAAGTAAACCAAACAGCACTAACTAATGTAGCTAGGGAAGTAAGGATCGAATCCTCAAGGAAGCAATTAAACTCTATTAGTTCTAAAAAGCTTAAACCGTACAAAGGGCCTTGGTCGAGAAATGTTGACTAACTAACTGACTACTGACTAATTACTAACTAATTACGGGAAATGACGAAGATTAAAACCAATAAATGAAGCCTAGGGTCATTCGGGTCACCAAGAACAACTAATGGATTCACTAACAAAGATCGTCCAACCTCACAATTATCGTCAAATTAGGGCTCACTAATTCTCCCGAATCTAGACTCCCTCGAAACTCATCTAGCGGCTCTCGCTCATGCCTAGACTAATTCCGCCTATTATTCAGTGGTCTTATTGTGGTATTTTTACCTCTCGGCATCAAATTCAACAATTACCAAAATTACAACTAAATCTGCGCACAATTCAATTGTAAACAAAGAAACCAATAATAGGAAATTGACTACTAATTGTGGAATTGAAACAACCTAATTTAGTTAGTCCATTAATTAATCAAGGTTTCCCTAACCCTAGAAATTAGACTACTCACTCATGATTATGAAAATTAAAGCAAGAACAATTGTAAAATTCATAATTGAATTCATGAAGTAATTGACAATTAAACTAATGAACATCAACAATTAACTAAATTAACTAGACTAAAGAAACTAAAAAGCATAAATTAAACTAAAATAAAGAACAAAAGTAGAAAAATTACCAAATTGGAGAAACAATTGAAGACTTGAATTGAATTGAAAATTAATGTTGTGAACAAAAACCCTAATTTCCTAAATTAATTTGAGAGAGAAAAGTGCTTAATAATAAAACCTAAGAGAGTAATTCTAAAATATGAAAAGCATAAGTTCTTTTGCCTAGAAAGTCGTGCCTATTGTACCCAAAGTTGGGCTTACAAAGCCTAACTACGAAGAAAATAAAAGAGAAATAAGAATTCCGGAAAACCGGCTGATGCGGGCGCATAGGAGATTTATGCGCCCTCATCAACCTCCCAGAACACCTTCTAGTTTGCAATCTTAGTTAAATGCGCCCGCATGTGTATTTTGTGCGCCCGCATGTATGCCTCAGAAGCTTGTTTTATTTTCTTTTCTTCTTATTTCTTCATGAGTTCTTTAAGACTTGTTTTCATACTTCTTGGCACGCATTTCCATGCACCTTCATTCTTATCCCGTCCAAGCTTTCCGGCTTCGTTCTGATCCTTGGTTTCCGTGCCTGAAATTACAAAACACACCAAAACCAAGCATAACAACCGCAAATGATAAAAATCAAACTAAAAAAACTCTAAAATTGCCGGAAATCAATCAAACTTGGCAAGACACTTCAAATTAGCTAAAGAACATCAAATGAGCTAAAATCAAGCCAGAATAACAACCACTAGGCATAAAATTGACTCGAAACAAGGGGAAAAACACTATAAAAACCGCACATATCAATTATGAACAATTAACAAATTCATAAAACATAAACCAATCAATTCCACAAAATTCATTACCCCAAAATCGGGGTATGGGTCTGGGTCGAGCCAGACCCGCCCCATGACCATCCCTAATTCCAACCAAATCAAATCAAACCAAACCAAACCAAACCAAACTTCTTTTCAATATTAATTTGCATCAACTCCATAACACTCAAAAATAAAAATAAAAATAAAAATAACCAACTATATCACAAGCTTTACTCTTCTTTCTTTTTCATGAAGTTTTTTTTTTTTTTTTTTTGAATTTTTATCTCGTTTTTATTTCATTCTTTTTCAACTTTTGAACTTTCTTTTTTCATCATGCTTTTACTTTTTTATCCTCTTTTTTTCACTTTTCAAACATAATTAAAACTTTAGGTTCATGACTCTTAATTATTTGTCTTTGCTTAATTAGAATAAACAATAGACAAAATCATCACACATACATAACTAGGCCATAAATAGAATGTAACTTTTCAATTAACTTGCAATGGCCCATACATTGGTATGCAGAGCTTTAATGTGAAATCTGTTCAAAAACCTCACTAAATAGCCACTCCAAAAACATTTCACCAACAATCCTAGCTCCAATAATAACAACTCCATCAAATGCATCATAACACCACAACCAATTCAACAACTCCCCCAAGCCAAGCTTGGGCATACATCATAATCAATGAATTCAAGCATGGGAACAAGGTTGTAATGTGGCTAAAAATACAAATAAAGGATAAAAACCTCAAAAACATTGGATCAAGGGAAAATATAAGACGAAATGCCTAAAATATGTATTTTTGAAGGCTCCTAAAAGAAATGAAAGCCTTTCATCATTTGCAACATGCACAAAACCACGACTAAAGCTACTAGAATCCAATGTCAAGCCCAAGATCATAATTGCACCAGGAACTAAGCACACATGAAAGAAATATAATGAAAAACAATATATGCAAAAGTGGCTCAAATCCTCCTGTTAACACAATTCAAGTCCAAGACCTAAGCAAGGTTGAAAGAGTTGACCAATACAAGGAATTCCAGCACTAAAAGATCAATTCATGACCAGCAAATCACACATGTGAACCTATCCGCAATTAAGAGCCATAAAGTTTTCGAAAATAGCATAAGGGGTATGAATAGTCAAGTTCTCAAACTTAAGTTAGGGCAAACAATTAGCTAACTAATCAAAACTCTCTCTAGAACTAAACTAAGAAAGTAGTACAATCTTTTTTTATTGCAAGTAAACTCCCGTTCCTAGTGAACGGTGCAAACCAAGCAACTATCCTATAAAAGAAATAAAAACTAATCTAAGCAAGTAGTAAAACATATCTCCCCCTAAGCTACACATTGTCCCGGGACACATAAACATGAATGAAGGAATATAAAGCACGGGTTGCCTCCCGATAAGCGCTGGTATATAATGGTCCCGCACGACCTAGTGCTACTAGAATCAATCAGAAGAATTCAATGCCTTGAGAAGCTAATTAAATGCTCCTGCAAACATTTCACTAAGCACTACATATGGCTCAAATACCAACGCATTTACTCTTACAAAAATCAAATTTTTAGCATAAAAATAATAAATAAAAGAGAAAGAAGAATAGGAAGAAAAAGTGTTGGGAGAAAATAAATAAGAACAAGCTAGATACGAGGAACAAGAGAAAGAAAATAATTACCTTTGATTTCCTCTTTTACTAATATTAAATTCATGATGGAATCATGAGGGTTAACTTTACCATTATTTTCATCTAGTAATTCTTTTATTAGTTCAACCTTGTCAATGAGCATGTCAACATCAGAGTTTATAGCAAATAATTCTGTAATCAACGGTTTTTCAACCGACGATTTGGAAATTAAAATTGTTTCTCCATGGGGACATCCATTGTTAGATTATCGATTTTCTCATTTGGACCATCATCAGTAGAGACAAGAGTCGAAGAAAATTCCATATCTAATGAACTAGCATTCATATTCAATCCATCATCATCAATTTTTGATATTATAATCATCGATTAGTTTCTGCTCTATTGACAACCGAATAAAGTCTTATTGTTGTTCAATTAATATTTGTTCCTCCCTTATTTTCTCTAATTGCTTGCAAGTTCCATTAAATCATGCTTAATTTCTCTCAAAACGTGAAGATATTCCACATTGTTATAGGATGATTCAAATTGAGAATTATGTAAATCACACTGATGAAGATGAGTATTAACATGCATAAAAGACTCTTGATTACAACAAGAAGTAATATCATGGCCATGAGAGTTACACTGATAACAATAATAATAGGGGGAATTTTAGTATAGGGAGTATAATTAGAAAAATTATCTACAGCTGGTTTAACATATGATGCCATTTCTTGCTCATAAGTTTCTCTAGCTAACTCTGGAATTGTATTCCACCCTTCTTCTGGGTATTTCTCATGAATTTATAATTACTTATAGCTTCCCCGGAAACAGCGCCAAAATTTGGACAGGTTATCGCACAACTCTAAAAAATAAACCGAACAACACTAACTAATATAGCTAAAGAAGTAGGGATCGAATCCACAGGGAAGCAATGAAACACTACAAGTTTACACTGTAAAAAGGGCCTTGGTTATGATTAATTATTAACAAAAAAAAAACTAATAACGGAATTAAACTAAGAATTGTCTCAAATTGACTAAAATTTAGGCCAATCGGTTCACCATGAACAATTAACAAATTAATAAAACATAAACTAATCAATTTCACCAGATTCATTAAACTAGGGCACACTAATTCTCTTGAACTTAGACTCCCTGAAAAATCCTCTATCGACTCTCGCTCGCATAGACTCGTTTTGCCTATTATTCAGTGGTCTTATTGTGGTAAGCTTACCTCTCGGCCTCAATTTCGACATTTACCAAACTTACAACTAAATCTGCGCACAATTTAATTGCAATCGATAGAAATCAATAATAGGAATTTAATTACTAATCAGAAATAACTCACTCATAATTATAAAAACTAAAATAACAAACAAAGTTAAATTCATGATCATAAACAAATAAGAACAATAATTAACTAAATAAACCATCATAAACTAATTAAGAAACAAAAATTAATTAACATGAACTAATAACACTAATAAACATCAATTATAATTAATTGACAAAGAAAGAGAAAAGAAATTACAAAAGTTGAATGGAAAAGAAACTTAAATTGAATTGAAAATTCTTCAACAAAATAAGCTTAACTAATCTAATCTAGAGAGAGAAAGTAATTAAGAGAGCTAATTAAGACTCTAAAACTAGAGAATATAATGTAAAAAGTTGTGTGGACGAGCTTAGGAAGTCGTGTCCTTATATAACAATTATTAGGCCTTGATCCGCACAAAATAACAATTTGTAGCAAAAAGGCCGAAAAACCTCTTCATGGGCCCGCATATAACAAGTAGAACATTGTTCCCTGCGCCCGCATTTCCGGCAGTAGCTCCGGAATTTCAGGGTCATTTTGAAATCACTATAATTTTTGCTACAAGACGTTCCACGGGACATGTGACCTACCGTTGGAAAGATCTTTGAGTCTACTTTCGAATGCAATAAGAATCAGATCAATCCAATGTATACATTGTATTATATGACTAGAATAGTGGACATCGATCAAAATCTTCACTTCTAAACATCTTAATTCTTCACTTTTATTTCTAATATTTCTCCAACTTGTCATGTAAGGCGTCAAACTTGTTCCAATGAGTTTTAAAATATCTCTAATCATTCTCCAATTACTTATAAGTGATCTTCATCTTCCAAATGCCGAAATTAGGTAGTAAAATCAATCGAAAATTGGTCGTTTCCTACAAAACTTTACAAAACCACACAAAACACTAAAAGAATACTATTAGCAATAAATTTGGCTCAAATGAGCCCAATTAGTCCATTAATCATTAGAGAATTAGGGAGAAAAATAATATAAATATTAGACACATCATTTAAAACTCCCTTGGAGTGACCCCGAGGAAAGTGTGGAACGACCCTACAAAGTTGAAGAAAGGAGAATGAATTTCCAGAGATATTGGAGCGATCACTCCAAGTTCTTCGAAGAGACTCGTTTTTGGGCCTTAATTTGTGCCGTGAGTCGTGTTTTGTTGGAGTATATATACTCAATTACTTCATTTAGCTAGGTTGAGCTTCATTTTACTTGCCTCTTAGATTATTTTAATTTTATGTAATAGATCAAAGTTGAGAAAGAAGTTGAAGAACATCGTATAGAAGTTTCAGTTGCAACCGAAATTTGGTCTTTGGTATTGATTTCTTTTCCTTATGCTTTAAGGTTTCTTTTGATACAGTTTCCATCCATATGTATGCTTGGTGGGTAATTATTTTAATTAATGTATATGTATTTTGCATGGTTTAGTTTTATCTCTTTGAGTGTTCATTTTATTTCCATGCATTGTTAGTAGTTTTCTATGGGGAAGGGTTTATGACAATGTTTATTGTTGATGAATATTTAAATTTCGTGGTTTGTTGACTTTGATGTGAAGAGGCTTGAGAGTTGAATTTGAACGTAACCTTTAACAATCTAATACGAATATTTATATTTTTGGTTTCTTGTATCTTGATTCAAATTTTTTACTTTTGTAAGATATGAAAGACATGTTCAAGTTTTTGATGGTTAATGTTAGATTGTTAGAGATGAAAGACTTGATTCAGATTAATTTGAATTTTTATGGTTCATGTCCATCTTGATTCGTTCTTTTCTGGTTCATGCATGTTTGATTGTTGAAAGTGTTTTTTTACTTTGATTTTCACGTTTTTATTACAGTTACATTCATTGATTATCTAGTTTGTGGATTGTTGAAGTTTTTTGTATTCACTCTTTTCTATGCTACCAAATCACATGGGCAAAATAAACTTTTCCTCTACAATTTCAGCTTCCTTAAATCCCATATGAATAGTAATGGTTGCAATTTTAGAGGAGCAAAGGAAGTATTATAGTTCTTTGTGGTCAAACTCCTGAAAATGCTCTAAGAAAATATCTTGTAAATTTTTATTTTATAAATCTGCTATTGTTAAAAAAAAAATTAGTATTTATTTGGAGAGCGATGCAACTCAATAAAAAAGAAAAAAAAACATTGAAATACCAGAGTATAAGAGTTTAAGTATCGTAATCTTTATACATATATCAACATGTACAATAGAACTGTCCATCCTCTAAAGTTTGAAAATTTGTAGCGTACTTTATGTAATAAAGACAAAATAGAGATTAACTACCTTTGTAAAGCAAAAACCCTTCATGAACAAGTTTTAGATTAGCTACCTTTGTAAAGCCAAAAGCCTAGGTTACTAAAGTATTCAGTGTCAACTACATTTAAATAACGGTCAAAACTCTTTTTCTACAATATCTTGCAAAGCATGATGTACTCTAATGTAGAAGATAGATTGTTTAAGCTGGAAGTAGTACAACAATAATAAGTAATTGAATAAAAGTCATCAAGTGTTTATCAAATATAATATAATGAATTACGTTCAAATTAATGACACTTTCCCCGCTCCAACTTATTAGCAACATGCCATTTTTACACTCACATTAAGAATAAGATTTGAAGACCTAAACAAAGAATTAATCGAAATAAATTTAGCAAGAGGTAGATTACATGATATGAATCCTAAAGTAATATGAAGCGGAAGTATTATCAACTATTATTTTTAATTTGGTATTTTATTATTTTAGTATTATCAAGATGATATTTATTAAGATCATTATATATAATACCTTCATTACAAATAAAATACAATGATTTGACATATAATATTGAGAAAAAATGTATAATTGTTGTATTGTCAAAACATTGAATTTTGTTTGTAATAGAGGTAGTAGTTCATATTAATTTAAGTATTCTAAGCATATAGAAGGTACAGTAAACAATGAGTAACAAACACTAGAAGTACTAAAAAAAAAAAGGAAAAAGGTGATGGTGGACCAAAAGATCCACATACAGAACGTGGTTTCAATCCCCAAATGAATTGCCCTACATTTTCCATGACCTAAAAATTACAACCAGAAAGATGTGCATCCCTGTATGTTTACTGTCTACAAAATATAATGTGTGCCACTAGCTTTTTTTCCTATTCTCTATAAAGTGCGGTAATATAAGATGAATCATGGATTAACCTGAGTACGACCTAAATGCAACAGCCTAGAGGATGATATTAATGTGTGTCACTATCTTTTTTTCCTACTCTCTTTTTTTCCTCCACTGCTTCCGTTTTTACCACCATCATCACTGGGTACGTATATATCAGATGACTTCTTTTCAAACTTCCAGTTCTGTATTTCATCAATAACAAAAAGATTATCACTACAATTTAATAGTTTAGGGGGTTATGTGGGGATATCAGTAGAATTCTCTTTCCCTTTTTTTCTTTTTAAGGGGGTACAATTTAATAGTAGAAGATATAAAACAAGTTGAATGTTTCAATATTATGTCAAATACTCCAACATGGATATGGCCATTTGTCATTTCATTATATACCAAAACAAGGAAATTTTTAATAATAATTATAATATGACACAGAACCATACACATGGCTGACAGCCCACATAAGTACCCAAGTCAAATGTAATTAATCTCATAAATTTTTTAAGGCTTTAGAGGACTGAGAAGGAAAATTAAGCCAATTCCTACGCTCAAAGAGCTATTGGTGAGAATTGATCCTATAAATTGTTTGGCCAAAGCTTTACTACTTTACCAAGCCATAGGATTATATTATATTAAATTTAAGAGAAAAATTAATGCAAGGGAACAATGTGATGGATACGTGTCAAGAATCATCTTAGCCACTTATTTCAAAATTAAGGGCTGAGGAAAAAATAAATGGGCTTCTTGAGAGGAAATATTTGAGCAATTGATTTAAAAATCAATGGATGGCATTTACAAAAAATCTACTGTCTAAAGTTATTTTCAAACTTGAGAGGATCCCAACACAATAGGGGCTTCGTAGCAAAACACAAACAACAAAAATACTCCCTTTGCCTTTTTTCACTTCATATTGATTTTTTGTTATTATTCGCAATATAACTTTAACTAAGTTTGTTATTTTGCATAAAGAAATACATAGTTATATGAAAATCAATCAATCAATCAATCACAGCTTTAATCCCAAAAATAATCATTCCATGTGGTCATCCACATAATCCCAACTTTTCGACGTATTACTTCATTTCTAATTCTATCTCTTATAGTGTTCCCGCACATCCATCTCAACATCCGCATCTCCGTAACTCTTATTTTTTGAATGTGCTCCTTCTTGTAAGCCCAACATTCTGTAACGTAGAGCAACACTGGTCTTATGGCAATCCTGTAGAATTTCTCCTTCAACTTTAACGGGAAGTTTTTGTCACATAACACTCCCGTAACTGCTATCCATTTAAGCCACTCAGATATAATCCTATGTGTTACATCTTGGTTAATATCACCATTCTTTTGGATAAATGACCCGAGATATTTAAAACATTCCCCCATATCTAGGGCTTTTCCATCCAACCTTACCACTGCATCACTTACCTCCCTCTAAGTCCCAAAGTAGCATTCCATATATTCTGTTGGATAAATGACCCGAGATATTTAAAACATTCCCCCATATCAAGGGCTTAAACCCTCTAGACTCTAACCTTTGTCTTCATTGCTCTAATTTGGCATTAACTCCCTCTTTAGTTTCATCCACCAATACGATACCATCCGCAAAAAACATACACCATGGTACCTCGTCTTGGATTGACCTTGTTACTTCATCCACAACTATTGCAAAAAGAAAAGGGCTTAACGCTGACCCTTCATGCAACCCAATTGTTACAGGAAAGTCTTTAGCCAATCCACCACAAGTCCTAGCATTTGTGGACACCTCCCGATACATGTCCTTAACTAGGTTAATACACCTTTGTGATATACCTTTCTTCATCATTGCCCACCAAAGAACATCTCTTGGCACCTTGTCATAAGCCTTCTCTAGGTCAATGAAAACCATATGGAGGTCCTTCTTCCGCACCCTATAACACTCCATCATTAGCCTTCACAAATGAATTGCTTCTGTAGTGGACCTCCCAAGCGTAAAACCAAATTGGGATTCAAAGATGCTTGTGCATGCCCTCAACCTATGTTCTATCACCGTCTCCCACAACTTCGTAGTGTTGCTCATAAACTTGATCCCTCGATAGTTAAAACAATCTTGGGCATCTCCTTTTTTCTTATAAACTGGGACCACAGTGCTCTTTCGCCAATCTTGTGGGATTCTCAAAGTCTTCCAAACCTTGTTGAACAAATCTGTTAGCCAATCAATACCCACCTTACCCAAACACCTCCACTAATATACCATCGACTGCTTTCTTTGATTCCATATTTTTCAAAGTAGTCTCCACCTCTACCCTACTAATCCTCCGCACATATTCCATGTTAATTTCCTCCGCATCCACTAAGTATCTCCTGTGACCTCTCGTTGACTGCCATTAAACAAACCATCGAAGTACCCCTGCTACCAGTCTTCGTCTTGAACCAAAACCTTATAGTTCGTATCTTTAACACACTTTACCAAGCCAACAGCCTTCCTCGCCTCTTGTCTTCTCTTTGCCATTATGTAGATTTCTTTTTCTCCCTCTTTAGAGTCTAGCCTTTCCTAAATCTCCTGAAAAACCTTTTCTTCCGCTTACCGCACAGCTACCTTTGCCTTACATGTAGCTTCCTTATACTCTACGAAGGTTTCCTCGGTCCTACATTTTCCCAATACTAGATAACAATCTCTTTTGAGTTTTACCGCTGCTTTCACTACCTCATTCCACCAAGAAGTATCCTTATGCGTCATACTCCTTCCCCTTGATTCCCCCAAGACCTCCTTGGCCATTTTAAGGGAAACAGCTCTTCATCTGTGACCAAGCTACCTCTGGATCCGCCTCTTTATCCCAATTCGCCTCCTTGATCACTTTCTCTTTGAAAATCTTAGCATTTGCAACCCTCAAGGTCCACCATATTATCCTTGGCTCCCCTTTACTACATTTATTTTTCCCACTCTCTTTCAAACGGATAGTCATCACCAATAGCCAGTATTGGGTAACCACACTCTCTCCTTGGATGACTTTGCCATCTATGCAACTTTGTCTATCCTCCCTCCTTGTGAGCAGGAAATCTATTTGAGTTGCATCTAATCTGCTATGAAAAGTTATCAAGTGGGAATCTCACTTCCTAAACCAAGTATTAGCAAAAATTAAGTCGTACAAGTGGGCAAAATCCAATACGGTCTCCCCGAGATCGTCTCTCTGCACATACTCAAAACCTCCATGAACACTCTCAAAGCCATCCCGACGGTCCCCGACATGCCCATTAAATTCACCTCCAATATATAACTTCTCCGTGTGAGGGACACCTAGGACCACCTCATCAATATCCTCCCAAAAATGTCGTTTCTCCTCCGCACTTAGCCCAACTTGGGGAGCATAAGCACTGATACATTACCACACAACAACTTCACCCTTATCAACCTGCCGCTCTTCCAATAAGTCTCGATGACCTCTTGTGTATATGGAATGTCTTGATTAATTGTTATATGGAAATATGGAATCTTTTCTAATTGGACTCAATGTGTATGGAATCTTATTTAATCCGTCTCGATTACACTTTTCCATTTATATAACTTTTATAATTTTCTTTAACTTTTAATTGAATTTGCATCTTGAAAGATGTAAGAAAATGAACATAACAAGTAATTTGGGATGGAATAGATGAAAAATAGGAATTTGAGTGATAATTTCACAAAAAATAAATTATTTTCGTATTTATATTCACTACATTTTCCTAAGGGTGTAATAATTTTGTTGCTACATTTCTCTTTTTAGTATTAGTATATACGGGTGTGATTGTCATTCTTACTCCTAGTTACCCTGTTTGGAAAGGGCAACGAAACCTTTGAGGGAGGAATTGTATTAGTAACTTAATCTGCTGCAGGTGTATGCTTCTGAGTTGCTTCCTTTGCTTTTGAGGCTTCATTCTCCTTCTCTACAGCTGCTTCTTCAAGGTCTTCAATTACAACCGACACTAGCGGAAAAAAACCTTTTTGCTGCGGTCATTTGACCAACTTTTGCTTCGCTTTTTGACCGCAACATATGCCATAGAAGCAAAAGGGTAAAAACTTTATGCTGCGGTCATCTAAACAACCGCAGCATAAAGTCCAATTCCCACCAATATTTTGAGACTTTATGCTTTGCTTTTTTAAAATGACCACAACATAAAGTCTTTTTACCACCAAAAGTTAAGACTTTATGCTGTAGTTGTTATGTATGACCGCATCATAAAGTCAATTTCCCACCATTTTTTTGTACTTTATGCTTCATTTTTGTTATATTATATGACCGCATCGAAAAGATTATATATATATATATATATATATATTTATCTATATATTTAGTATCCACATATCCAATTGCTAATAATAATTAATACTAATAGACCATATTATGAAATTTATTATAATAAATTAAATTATATAATAAATTAGTAAAAAAACAAAGATAATAACATTATAATTAATAGCAATATATAAAAACGTACAAATTAAACATGCATACATATATATATATATGCATGTCACTCCATCTACGTACGAAATATAATTTGATTCACTATTGAATTCTTTTACATCATCATCTTGACCCAAGCTCCTTGTTTCATTACAAACAATATAAAGTGATAAAACTAGCTAACTTCTCTCTAACTTCAACAATTTCTTGAACGGTGAACGGTCCTTGACGTGTTGCCGACTTCAAAACCTTTAAATTCATTAAAGACAATGAGGAGATATTACTTATTACACCATTTTACTTAAAAATGATCAATCACAGCCAACACAATCTAAGTAATGCAAACAACTAATTAAGATGCACAAAACGCAGCATATGCCAGAGAAAAAAACATAACAAAAGCAACTAGCAGCAGCTGAAGAAATATATGCATCAGAAAGAAGAAGGAAAACAGCAGAAATCAGCAGTACTGAAAGCAGCAACAGAAGAAATACAGCAGAAGAAATAGCACAGAAAGCAGCACATAACAAAAACAGCAGCAGCAGCGCGCAAAACAGTAGCTAGCAGCACATCAAAACAATAAGCAGCAGTAGCACAGCAAAACATCAAAACAGAAGACATAGAAGCAACAATACCCATTCTTATAACGAAGCCATGACATTATATTATTCTATCCAAAGGGAGTGTGAAGCTTTTAGGATCTAATAAAAGTAGGGGGGATAAAAGTAATTGAGATGCAATCCAAATATATAGATTATCACCCATTCTTATAACGAAGCCATGGCATTATATTATTCTATCCAAAGTTGGTGGCAAAAGTTGAAGACATGGCTATTGTATCTATGTCACAAAGATGTCGTTTTTAGGAGATTATGTATTTTAAACCAAGGGGAGTATCAAGTTAGTTATTAGCAGCAGATGAAAATGGTTTAATACTTATCGCACATGGATGATATTGGCAAGGCATGTGAAGTGCCAAACATATATTACAAAATCAGGGTCGACTGATACAAAATCAACCCCGATAAACTCCTTTAAAAAAGGTTGTAGTTTAATGATTGCCCACCACCTTTACAAAGCACGTATACATGCAAAAAACATTGAAAATAAAAGCCTGCTTAATTTATCACGACATTGCTTCACTAGTTTGCTAAGCAGAAGCCTATCTAAATCTTGGAGAAAGGCATGATGGGAATGCAAACTGCGGTCACCTTCCTAGGCTAGGAATAAATTATAAAGTCTAATGCGAAATCATATAGAAGAGTGGAAAAGGGACTGGACCTGGATGGTAATGTGATAAATCAAGGCTTAGCAAAGAATAAACCATTTGTGCCTACTACTATAACACATAGAAACTACAATTGTGCCTACTACTATAACACATAGAAACTACTTGCTGATGCTGTACAGTCATATGGTCATGGTAAAATGTGGACTAAGAGCATATGCAAAGAATAAACCATTTGTTACAAGGCTTAGCGCAAATGTTCAACAGATTAAACACCCAAAAACATAAGTAGGGAGTGAAAGTTACCAGTGACACTTCGAAAATTAAATTCCGATACACCTTTCCCTAGAGAATTCTGCCATATAGCTTCTAATGCAGGAACTATAGGAGACACATCAGTCCCGCTTGCCAAGAAACCAAGCCTGGTGAAATCATTAGCCATCTATCATTCCGCATGGACAACAGCATCTATCAGAATCTGCTTATTTTGCTGAAACAAAACATAAGCAAAAAAAGTTTGTGACATTACTCTTTTTTTTTATGCACAGCAGGAATATTAATAAACAAGAGAAAATAGAGATAGTACAAGTTTAGGGAGGATAGTCTTCCTCATACACGTCCCTTACAGCATTAATAGGATGTTGAAGCACAGTACATTCATCAGAGTAACTATTATGTTTCCTACATAACTTAGCAAAGCAGTCAGCCATCTTGTGACATTACTTAAAAGAAAAGACATGTTAAGAAATACTTGAGTTAGTATCCATAGCGAAACAACACACATGGACATGGGGTGAAATTTTAGCCATAATAAGGAATTTTTTACCAATATTTTAGAAAGGAAACTAAGTCAGAAATCAGTAAAACAGTCTCTGAATAACCTAACTGAAATAATACATGAAATGATTTGTCAGAACATTATTCCAAGGCATATATCATCCATAAAAATCTAAATCTACATCTCAATCTTATTCTAAATCATTAATATGTGTCATAATCACCATTGTCAAGTTCCTAATCTCCACCTAATTATTGTGATCCCAAACAGTCCCTAATTCATGCAAATTAAAACAGCAACAACAATAATCTATAGCCTCTTTTAAAAAAGAAAAAGAATCTTACATTTGTGTTGCTCATGTGCCATTGATAACTCCAATCCAGAAGCAAAAAAAAAACTACAAACAATCAATCACAAAAAAAAAAAAAAAAAACAAAAAACAAAAAACCCATTATCAATTCATCAAACAAACAATCAAATATGAATCAATAAAAAAAAACCAGGAAAAATTTATAAGAGCATAAATTTCCACCCCAAATTCGAAACTAACAACAAATTTCCACTCCAAATTCAAACTAAAGAGCACAAATTACTTGATAGTAATACAAGAGTCACCAACTCATGATCTAACCAGCAGGAATCTAGCTTCGACATCGGTCAGTATAAACTAGCAATTCAATAACCTTTGCCAAAATCTAATTCAATTTCGCAACGAAATTGCAATTTACAAAGAATGTGAGCATACTTAGGCAATTAACCATAGAACTTAAAATCTACATTTTCTTTAAAAATCAAATTCAAGCATTTATAAAATTCCAAATTCAATATAATAATACAAAATCCGACTTCAATTGAACTAAATCAGCATCAACATTAACAATTACGTGATAAAGAAGCACACTTTCCGATAAAAAAACAACTTTTCATGGAAGAGCTTCCCATTCCTCCAGCATTTGCAACTGGCTCACTGCTTTGTGTTTTATGCAGCACCAAGCCCACTGTTGAGAACTTTTTAGCTTGGTACATTTTGTATCAACTGCAGCATTCAGACAACAGAAAAATGAAACAAACATCAATTATTCCAATACTTTGATGACATCGAAACTCCTACTTCTCAGCCAATTAAACAGAATTAAACATTTAAAATCATAAAATCCATAAACCAGAACCCACGAAATGACGAACCTAGAACTAACCCACGAAACAATTAGATAAAATGGCGAAAATGCTAGACCCCCAAACACCAAACACGAAACGAAAACGAAACTAGACCCCCACTCAAACCCTAAAATACTAACCCTTAATCACAACAAAGAATATAAATCAAATTCACAAAACCAAGATAAATCAAGGCGAAAATCAAAATCATTTGTCAAAAATTGAGAAAAAATTAAAATAAAGAGCGAAAATTGAGGAAAAAAATGGAATTCAAGAGCGAAAATCGAGGAATATATACGAACACAAGGCCACCTTCGAAACACATTCAGATCCATGACATTCGAAACCCTAAGCCAATGTTATGAGATTGAGATTGAGTGTTTCATTCATCAATGGATGTGAAGACAAAAATAGGAGGATGTGAAATGAGATGCGAAGGAGATATAGTGAGAAAGAGAGTGGAGGGCGAAGGAGGCGAATTGAAGGAGAAGGAGAAAGAGATATAAGGGTGCTTTAGGTTATTGTTGGTGAGAAAGAAAAGAATGATAGTATAAAGGCTTTTAACTTCATTTTTTGGTAAATAAATAAAAATTTATACTACGGTCATATAACGTAGCATAAAGTCAAAATGACCGCAGTATAAAAGTTATATGCTGCGGATTCCTAATGACCGCAGCATATACTTTCCCTCCAAATATAATATGGACCATATGCTGCGGTTTTTTGTTTTTTTTCAAAGAACCGCAGCATATATAGTGCAGCATATATCAATTTTTCCACTAGTGCGAACTAGTCATTTTCGTTCCATCTCCAACATTGTTGGTGTCATCAGTAGGCATTGAAGGACTTTCATAGTAAGTACCGCTCCTTGTAGAAATAGAATTGCAATGATCCTGAGGTGGATTTGAAGGAGTAGATTGAGGAGGAAGTTGTCCTTGTTGCCTTTTAGCCGATGATTGAGTGATTTGTGCAACTTGAGTCTCCAATTGTCGGCTGTGAGCTTCCATGGTTTTCTGCATCTGCATCATCATATTCTTCAATCCCGAAAACTCATTGTTGGTTGGCTGTGGAGGTGCTGGGGGTGGTGCTGGAGGTGGTGGTCTACTGAAACCTGGTGAATGGGGTGGTGCAAATCGTTGAATCTGTTGTTCTTGTGGCACAAACAGCTGCTGTTGCGAATTTTGAACATTGCTAGTGTTCTTGTAAGAAAAGTATGGATGATCCTTCCAACCCGAATTGTACGCATTGGAAAATGGATTATTCTTATAAGCTTGAAATGCACATACTTGCTCAATAGAACTATGACATGTTTGAGTACTATGACCAAATGATCCGCATGAATCACAGAAGGCATCGTTACATCCCGAAAGTGCAGCCATTGCAGCTACCGTCATTAGATTGAAAGGTGTTGTGTTGATCTTGTCTAGCTTCTCATGAGTTGCATTGATTTTTGAAGCCAAACTCACATACTTATCATCTATCATATGTTTCCCTCTTCTTTTAGCATGTCCTCTAGGATTACCGAATTGATAATTGCGAATTGCAAACTCCTCAATCAAATCATATGCAGCATTGACCTCCAGGTTCATCAATCGACCAATAGCAGCAGAATCAAGCAATGTCATACTCTCATTACCCAAACCGTTATAAAAGGATTGAACTAAAAACCACTTCTCAAGACCGTGATGAGGGCACATTCTCAATAATTCCTTAAATTTCTCCGATGGATCATAAAGTGTTTCATCGGTTTCTTGGTTGAAGTTCGTCATCTAACTCCTAAGGTGGTTGAAGTTATCCATATTGAGACCATTTAACCAAGAACAAGCCTTATCCTTCAGTGAGAACGGGAACATCATACGTCTAATGTAATCTTGAGTCACATCGGCTTGCTTAATCGTATTGCAATATTGAACAAAATTATTTAAATGCAAATTTGGATCTTCCTTCAATGTTCCTACAAATTGATTCGTCTTCACCATATTGACCAAAGCTGGCTTCAATTCGAAACTTAGAGCCTCTGTATCGGGGACTCGGTAACCACCTCCCACTGTTGCAAAACTCGGTTGAGAATAGTCTTTTAAGGACCTAGCTGGTGGCGGCGGCAGTGGCGGAGGTGGCACATCATTCTGTGGTATGTTATTCTCGTTGAACTGTGACGCTGCCATCTCTTCCTTATTAGAATTATAAGAAATATTCAAATCAGCAAAAAAGTTCTGACAAATCAGTTAGTATCCGTTTAGAAAGAATAGCTCTCCGCAATCTCCACTTCCTTCTACGATTTCGCTTATGCAATGATCTATCTGGTTCAGGATCAATCCTAACCGGCATACAAACCTACTACCTGCACAAAATTGAAACCACGAACGAAAATGAGAACTGCCTCAAAGAACATGAGAGTCCCTTGAGGCTCACCAGTAAAACAAAAATAAAAGCAAAAAGAACAATTTCAACCCGACTTATAGAATTAAAAATTAGTTCCCCAGCAACGGCGCCAAAATTGTAACAAGGTTGTCGCACACCTCTCAAAAATAACCTAACAACTCCAACAAAAATAGCTAGGGAAGTAGGGATCGAATCCTCAGGGAAGCGATTAAACTCTATTAGTTCTAAAATGTCTAAATCGTATAAGGGGCCTTTGTGGAAAATTCTAATAAAATTATTAAGCTAAAACTAAGAACGAAACTAAAATCAAGGAAAATAACGGGAAAACTAAGAATTAAACTTCAATAATAAAAGCCTAGTCAACAAACTCATAAAACATTCAGTCATCAATTCATTAACTTTCATTGAACTAGGGCACACTAATTCTGTCGAACTTAGACTCCCACAAAACTCCTTTACCGGCTCTCGCTCGCATAAATTAGTTTTTGCCTATTATTCAGTGGTCTTATTGCGGTAACCTTACCTGTCAGCCTCGATTTCGACAATTACCTAACTCACAACTAAATTTGGCCACAATTTAATTGCAATCAATTAAAATCAATAATAGGAATTCAACTAATAATTAAGAATCAATTAACAAACGTAAAACTAATTCATAACATGTTCATAGATACCATAGCCCTTGAAAAGAAGACTACTCACACATAGTTATGAAAACTAAAACAAAAACTAATTCAATAATCATGATCACGAACATAAACTAATTAAAACAAGTAATTAAAACTAAACTAATTGCTAGAAAATAAACAAAATAATTAAACTAGCAAAACAAATTAAACTAAACTAGAAATTAACAAAACTAAACAAAAAACTATAGCAGCTAAAAAAAATTGAAAAGTAAAAAAGAAAGAAACTACCAGGGAAAACTTGAATTGCATTAATTGAAATCGAATCTTGAAAAACAACCTAATTGCTTCTAAATTCTAGAGAAAGAAAGAGTTTAAGATTTCTAAAATCTAAAATATGCTCAAAAACTAGATAGGGTCGTGCCCCCAATACATGGCATAGTTATATTAATTAGGTTATTAATTAATAAAACCCACGAGCTAAACCACGGAGAAAAACCGAGTGGACCTCAAAAACACGCTCTTGCGCCCGCAACGTTCAAAGGGTGTTTCTTCCCTGCGCCCGCAGGATGCTTCAGCAAAGAAATGTAAAAGGCCTGTTTTATTCTGCAGACGCACTGAACAATGCCCTTTACAAGGCTGCAACCGCATGAAATGTATTAAGCAAATTTTTTGACGATTTATTGAATTCTTCACTTGATTCCTTCGAATCTCGTTCGTAGCTTCTCGTACCTTAGCACGCATCCCGAGGCAAGTACATTTTGACTCATTTTACCTTCCAGTGACTTCATAAATTCCTATTACGCTCCCGTAACATATAAAACAAACCGAAAACCGCGCGTAATAACCGAGAAAGCATAAAATAACCATAAAATGCTCTCTAATTCAACTAAAACCGCTAAAACCGCTCCAAAACATAACTTAACACCAAGGAATGATATTTAATCAAAATAAAGCCACAAACTCAACTATTAAGCATAATAAACAATCGAAAACAAGGGAAAACACAATATAAAATATGTATATCAATTTACGAGCATACTTTCATTGCCCAACGAACATATTCACATAGTGAGTTTTAATTATTCATTAAGGCTTAAAATTCACATCAATGAGAACATGCAAACACGTAGGGTTAGGGATGAAAAAGAAAAAATTGTTTTATGGGTAGATTTGAAAGCAAAGTTTTGAAAATAAGTCATTACTAGACATTATAAGCAAGATTTGTTTCTTAAGTTCAATTCTTTGCAACAAAATCACTTGAATGTTGATCAACATATCAAGGAATTCGAAAAACTCTACATGGCTTGTGATTTGTGTGATGATGAGACACAAAAAAACTACCAACTTTGTTGTTTGATTAAACAAGAATAATCGTCACAAGTTAGAGCTTCAACCTTATGATTCGTTCGATAATGCTTGCAACTTGGTGTTCAAAATTGAGAAGCAATCTATTGAGAACTAGGTGCGTGGACATAAGGCCTTTGGTTCTACTTATTCTTCTCCTCATAGCTCCATTTCAAAGGATGATGGCTCTAAATCAATGGAGGTGCAAGTTTCGAGTGGATCAAAGGAGATAAGTGAGATAATGAGGGCTAAGAGTTACAACATGGAACAAGATGCGTCAACTTCTTATTCAAAAACGATTTGTTTCAAGTGAAAAGGAGTTGTTCACGTGGCTAAATTCTGTCCAAATCGTGTCATGACTACAAAATTGGAATTTTGGGAGGCTCACAATTCGAAATCTATACTCATTGATGACAATTCCAAGGATATCATTGAATATGTTACATGTTAGGACTTTTGGAGTTCACCACATGTTTGTAAACCTGAAGAACACAATCAAAAATCTAATTCTTCGAAGGGTTATGCTTTCTACAACACCTGATGAATCTAAGGATGTTCAAAGATCTAACCGTTTTCATTTTAAGTGTTTCGTCAAGGGTAAGGTTGTTCCTTTCATCATTGATAATGATTATGTATCAATGCTTGTGCTATAACTTTGGTGGATTCATTGAATTTGCTTACTCAAAAGCATCTAAATTCATATAAGCTTCGTTGGTTGAATGAAGACAATGGCCTATGGGTTAGAAAACAAGAATTGCTCAATTTTAAGGTTGGAGATTATGTAGATCAGTTGTGGTGTGATATTGTTCCTTGACTGCTTGATCCTTATTGCTAGGTCAGGCATGGCAAAGTGATAAACCAGTGATTCATAATGGTAAAACAAATGAGTATCCTGTGCTTCATGATTCTAAGAGATTTATACTCAAGCCTTTACCTCCTAAACCACAAAAACGTGAAGATTCTAAAACTAATTCTTCCACACATGCTTGCTTTAGTTCATGTCATCAAGAGAAACTAGATTATTCATCAAACAAAAGGGAAAGACGTGAGAAGGTATTACAAATTCGTCATGGTTATAAGTTAAGTGAGATAGATTATGTATGGTTGAGTCGTAATGCACAAAAACTTCACTTAGATCACAAGAATTATGACCTAGTTGATGAAGGACCATTCAAGATCGAAAAGAAGATAGGGTATGAGACATTCAAGGTTCTACTCAACAATGGTGTTTGTACTACTCTAACTTCTGCAGATTTAGTTCCTTGCTTGGAACCTGAAACTTGAGGCAAGTTTCCTATCAAAAGGGGGAGTGTGATGTGAATATAAGGCTGCCATTCACATCAGGGTTCATGGCGGTTTTGCCTATGGGTTTTCTCCCACTTCACTTGATAGGGTTTTTCTCATTTCAACCTTTTAATTACTTTCTTAGGAGTCATATTTGGTAAATGATGCATAAGAATCACGTTCTTGAAAGTTTCTTGATTAAAATATTTTTTCTTGAAAGCTTCTTGAAAAATTCACAAAATACAAGCAAATGTGAAAAAATGGGGTTGGCAGAAAATCGCGTATTCTTGTGGGCTTGTAGGTGTCCTTGAATTTCTGTAATTATTTCCAAATTCTTGAGTTTTTTAGGATAATTATCTATATCCTTAAGTGGATAGTATCCTAAATTAGGTTGTTAGTTGTTACGAAATAAAGGGATAAGGACAGGTTCCCTTTGGCGCACAAAAGTCATTCGGATTTTTGTGGCATACTCTAGGATTTTATCTTTGTTTTAAGATTTATCTTGTTTTTGTTTTGCTAAATTTTATCCTAGTTTTAGGTGAGTTTTAATTGTCTTAGAATTGAAGGATTGTTCCATTCATAGTCCGATAAATACTCATAGTTTTCGTTGTTTAGATATGATGATTGTTTTGAATAAAAATTGCTTTTGCATTGAATTTCGATTCTGGTGATTGAATTGATAAAGTTTCCGTAGTTGTTGCTACACTTTAGCTTTGGTTGGTGATTTCCATAGGATAATCCTAATTCTTGTGAAACCTCTAGTGGGTGAAACAAGTCCATATCTTTAAATTTTACAGATAATTTCGGGACCTTTGAGAGTGAATCACAAAACATTCGATTCTATTTTGCCAAAACCTAAACTACAATTTAGCAAACCTATGAGTTTTATTGTTAACCCATTACAATTCACATCATAAACAAGTCATTTGGCCCATATAACCCTTCCCTCATATTTTCTTAACCCTACTTTCCTCTCTCTTCTTCTCTCATCTAAAGTAGCTTCTAGGTACTTGTTGAGTTCCTACTATTCTCTTTGAAAGTAATCTTCTTTGTTAGAACTACATCAATGTACTTAATTTTTTGTAGGTTTTGATTGCAAAATATTATTCTACACATTATAATGAACATTTTAATACTCAATATATTTTCATTACACAATCATTTCTTGGTTTTTCTTTTTCTTCATCTTCGTTTTTGTATGTTTTCACCATAGATCCAACCAAACCATGGACAGAAGACACTTTATTGTGAAGAATCATTTATTGGTATGATGCTGTAACACCCTGGAATTTCCTAACTTCCTACTTTATATTTTTCCGAAAAACATAGTATAAATATTAATGAATTATAATTATTAAAACTTCTAAATATGGAAAAACCAAAGTATTACCGCCACCATGATAACGGCTAAGCCATTTATCAACATACTACAACGGAAGTCTTAAAACCAAAAACAAACTTAAAACTAACTTCAAAACAATCTCAAAATGAAAATCAACTTTAAACTTTATTACACTTCGGAACCATATTAATGGCCCTTAAACCAAAACTAAAAATCTTTAGAAATAAAACAACATCAAAAATAATAGCTAGTAGATCATAAGCAATATAAAATAAAGCTACAAAACACAGCAAGCGCTCTCACTCCAACCCATCATGAAATAACATATGCCCACTTGTACCTGTAGTTTTCCTTATACTAGAAAACTACTCACCAACAAGTGGGTCATTATAGGGCCAAGTCCAAGACAAAACCATGCAAACAAAGTAAACAGTCAGCAAAGATGAGTACATAACTACTAAAGACTATGCAACAGAACAATAAGAAATAAGATATACACACAACTTACCTTTGAACACCTTTCACTTGTGCATAAACTCAACAAAATTAATTACTATATTTGAACTTGTGGATTCTGCATCGAACGGGTTTCCTTTCCTTCAAAATCGACCTATTGGGCACCAACTTGGGAGCAACTCCAAGAAGGTATTACTATGTCACATAAAGTAACGGAATTTTAGCGCATTATAAATATAATAGAGTACAACATCTTGTTTACTCCAATTAGAAGTCATAGATCACTGTTCCATACGAATCCCCCCATTGTTCATACTCAAGGTATATACGTTCCAACAGTTTTGATGCGAATCCTCTTATACTTTACGTGATTAACCGGTTTAACAATGTTATGACTCACATACAATATCACACGAAAACATGCATCGCATCAAGCAAACCATATTTATTATCGTCAATTTAAGATGATTGAAAATTAATCTCATGTGTGTCCTTTAATTAAACTGAACTTCCTTTACCACACATTAACTGTGAGTGGCCAAATATTTACTTCCTCCTTGACCACACATTAAACTGTGAGTGGTAACATGTATAAAATAATTGCTCATAACACCTTTTAATCATGTGAATAAAAATTCACAACTACCTTTCTAGTTGATTAAGTAACTAACCAACTTAAAGGTAACTTCCTTCCTTTAATAAACTTTTGGCCAAATTAAACTGATCATAACATTCCAATTCAATCTTATAAAACTCATATTGCTATTTAACATGAAAAATCAACATACTATAAATTCATGCTTCTAATGAAACTTGTCATACACATAAATTCATGATTCAAACAAGCATAACAATATTTCATAACATAAAGAAATCATCCAAGCATGAATTCTAACTCTTGTGTTTGTCATTAGTACTTACGTACCTTGTAAAATAGTGGTGCTTCGCCACAACTTCTAAAAGTGTACTAAATCAAAGTCTCCTACATAAAGAAAACCGAAACTAAAATAAAACCTTGTTGACTAAGTTCTACAAGAACTATAAACTAACTTCTATATTGAAAACTTGTTCAAACCATTCCTTATATGGTCCTATTCAATTTTTATAATTCACTTTAAATTTTCTATTGTATGATTACTTGGTTTTCTGGACTTATTTATGCTTTGTAAAACCTTAATATAAGTTTTATGCCACTTTAGAAAAGTGGACAACAATTTAAAATTACCAAAACTCCATGATAAACTTTAAAAATGACATAAATCAATTATACAATGTATTACTTAATTTATATAATCAATTCACGCTAATTACATACTCTAAAAGCCTAATTATTCATTTTATAAATCTGGACAGCATGTTAAACATGCTAAAAATCACTTTTAAACTTCATGAAACTTACTAAAAATTATATGTAACATCATAGAATTAGTATGTGATCATACTAGGATAAACACTTAAAAGTTATTTTAACTTGTTTTTATAAAAAATTTTGATTTATTTATTAACTTTAAAGTCATGAAAAACTCATAAAAACATCATAAATTCATGGCAAAACTCTTTTACAATCAACTAACATAATTATGAAACCAATCTATGCTTTAGAATAATTTTTCATAAGCCAAAATGTGTTCATAATATTTATTCTATTGAATTTTATGATCACAAAATTTGGACAGCAATTTATTTTATATTCAAAGCCTTTAAAATCAATCTAAACTTCATAGAATTATCATAAATTCACACAACAACAATTCATAATCGTAATATTGAATTTAAATCATAAAAACTCATGAAAATCAAAACTTTCATACTTCATAAACCCTAATCTAAAATTTCATGAACAACAAATTAATTCATGCCTTAAAACAAATCATAACTTTATTAAAACTTGATTGAAACTTATAAAATCATGATTAAACATAAATATGAACATGAATTTGCACGATTGAATCAAAAAGAAAGAAGGAGAAATTTTTTTTTTTAAAAAAGGTCCGAAAATATACCAAGCAAGGGGAGGAGTGTGAGGTGGCCGGCGGTGGCGTGCAGTGCCGCGGGGTGGGAGGCACGACTCCCAAGAAAACGATCTTCCTTTCTTTTTTTTTCGGAAATTCCCTCTTCCCTTTTTTTCGGAAATTCTATTTTTAGAAGCCTTTTAAAATATTTTATAAACATAAAGTATTATTTATAAACACAAATAATTATTTATTTAATTAAAACTTATTTTATATTATTATTTATTTATTTTATTATTATTTCCTTTTCATTATATATTGCTATTGAACATAATTTGTCAATAAAAATATTAAAATTATACGAGTAAAATACAAAAATACTTCCTTAAATACGTGAAAATGTGGGGTATTACAGTCTACCCCCCTTAAAAGAAATTTCGTTCCGAAATTTTGTCTAGATTAGTGTATGGGATTTAAATAGAGACTACTTTTACTTCAAACTTTCTTATTATACTACTATGTTGTTGTAGACCTTAGACACTTACTTGACAACTTTTTAGTTGACAAACATAAAACTCTTACTCAAAAGTCGCAGAAACTCATAAAAACTTGCAAAATTGAGGGTAAAAACGCGCGAAAAACATGTCGCTTTCTACCCCCCTTAAAAATCGAGTTACGTCCCCGTAACTCTACTTACTAACCTGAAATAGCTTTGGGTACTTTTCTCTCATCATATCTTCAGCTTCCCAAGTATAGCTTCTTTGGTTTCTTGGTTAGACTACAATACCTTCACTATTTTGACACTTTTTCTACGAGTATCCCTGACTTTGCTGTCTAGGATCTTAATTGGCCTTTCTTCATAGGTCAAACTTTGGTTTAACTCTATTGTTTCAGGCTGTAACACATGTGAGTCATCCAGAATATACTTCCTTAGTTGAGACACATGAAAGACATTGTGAACCTTGCTCAACTCCATCGATAATGCTAACTTATAGGCTACTTTTCCAACCCCTTGCAAGATCTCATAGGGTCCTATGTATTTTGGGCTCAATTTTCCTTTCTTTCCGAACCTCATTACTCTTTTCATTGGTCATACCTTAAGTAACATCATATGGCCAACTTCAAACACAACTTCTTGGCGTTTTTGGTTCGCATAGGAATTTTGTCTACCGTGTGCTGCCTGAATCTTTGCTTATATTATTCTAATTTTCTCTGTGGTTTCTTCTATCAATTGATGTCCTAGAATTACCGTATCACTTATGTCATTCCAACACAAGGGGCTTCTACACTTTCTCCCATACAAAGCCTCAAAAGGTTCCATGCCAATACTTGCATGGTAACTATTGTTGCATGAAAACTCAATGAGATCCAAGTGATCCTCCCAATTCCCTTGAAAATCCATTATACAAGCTCTTAGCATGTCCTATAAGGTTTGTATGGTTCTCTCTGTTTGTCCATCAGTTGCTGGATGGAAAGCTGTACTCATCTTCAATGTTATACCAAAGTTCTCCTGCACACTTTTCCAAAATTTCGAAAGAAACCTAGAATCCCTATTTGACACGATATCCTTTGGAACTCCATTTAGCCTCAAAACATATTTTATGTAAGCCTTTGCAAGCTGTTCCATTTTCCAAGTCTCTTTCATGGGTATAAACACCACTGACTTAGTAAGCCTATCCACCACAACCCATATGGTATCATTTTGATTCTTCGACTTTGGCAAGCAAGTCACAAAGTCCATTGATGTGCAATCCCATTTCCATCCTGGTATTTCAAGTGGTTGGACTTCTCCTTGCGGTCTCTTATGCTCAAATTTGACCTTTTGGCAAGTAAGACATTTTCTCACAAATTCAGCCACTTCCCTTTTCTTCCTAGGCCACCAATACATCTTCTTTAAATCCTTATACAGCTTATCGCCTCCAGGATGCACTAAATACGGGGTATTATGACCCTCCTCCATGATTCTTTGTTTCAAATCCTCACATTTTTGTGGTACACACCACCTTCCTTTATACCTTAAACTTCCATCCTCATGAATCTTAAAGTCCATAGCTTTTCCTACTTTCAACTTTTCCTTAATTTTGTCCAGTTTCACATCTCCTTCCTGGTTCTTCTTAATTTCCTCAAATATTGTTGGTTGGATAATAAGATTACAAAGAATTTCTTCCAACTCTGCTTCCTTCACTATCACCAAGCACAATCTTTCTATATACTTACATAGTTCATTAGAAACCACCAAGGTATGCACTCCATGTTTCGTTTTACGACTTAAGGCATCTGCCACCACATTGGCCTTCCCTTCATGGTATTGGATATCTAGGTCATAATCCTTGATCAAATCAAGCCATCTCCTCTGTCTCATTTGTAAATCCTTTTGAGTGAAAAAGTACTTTAAAATCTTGTGGTCTGTGTATATCCTACATTAACACACATATTTTTACCCCATACAAGTAATGCCTCCATATTTATAAAGCAAACACGATTGCTGCTAACTCACGATCGTTAGTAGGGTACTTTGCCTCGTATGGTTTCAATTGCCTTAAAGCATATGCTATCACCTTTCTATTTTGCATTAACACACATCCCAAACCATTCTTAGAAGCATTACCATACACATCATATGAGTCACTTCAATCTGGCAAAGTCAGCACTGGAGCTGTAGTCAAACGCTCCTTTAAGGTCTGAAATGCCTCTTCACACTTATCACTCCACTCAAACTTATAGTCTTTCTTCATTAAGGACGTCGTTGGTTTAGTAATCTTCGAAAAGTCCTCCATAAACCTCCTATAATAACCTACTAACCCTAAGAAACTTCGTACATTTATTACATTCTTAGGTGTAGGCCACTCCTTACCTGCTTCAATCTTGGCTGGATCTACTTCAACTCCCTCTTTAGACACAATATGCCCCAAGAATGCTACTTTCTCCAACGACAACTCACATTTTGAGAACTTAGCATACAACTCATTCTCTCTTAATGTCATCAAGATTGTCCTCAAATGTTCCACATGTTCCTCTTTACTCTTAGAGTACACCAAGATGTCATCAATAAAAACAACCACAAAGTTATCTAAAAACCGTTGGAAAATCCTATTCATTAGATCCGTGAAAATTGCTGGCGCATTGGTTAACCCAAAAGGGATAACAGTGAACTCATAGTGCCCATATCACGTATGAAAAGCAGTTTTCGGTATATCCTCATTAGAAATCCTCAACTGATGGTACCTTGACCTCAAATTAATCTTTGAGAACATAGTGGCTCCTTTTAATTGATCAAACAAGTCATCAATTCTCGGTAAAGGATACTTATTTTTTATTGTCACCTAATTCAGCTCCCTATAGTCAATACACAACCTCAAACTCCCATCTTTCTTCTTCACAAACAGTACTGGTGCTGCCGAAGGTAAAGCACTAGGCCTAATGTAACCTTTTTCAAACAAATCTTGTAACTGCTCCTTCAACTCACTCAAATCTGCAGGTGCCATCCTATAGAGTGCTTTGGAAATAGGTGCTGTTCCTAGGACTAAGTCTATAGTAAAGTCAACTTCTCGTTTAGGTGGCATCCCCAGAATATCTTCCGGAAATACGTCAAGAAAGTCCCTTACTACCTCAATATCCTCGGGCGTAGCAGTCTCAACATGATCCACATCTCTCACACTACAAAGGTAAATGGGAAAACCTCTCTTCACAAACCTAGCAAACCTCACTACTGACACTATTTTGTTGTGTTTTGGTCTTCCTACCCCTCTAATAGCTCACCTTCCTACCATTATTCATTAATGAGATCTTCTGTGGCTCACATAGAATCTCAGCCTTATGTTTACTCAACCAATCCCCCCTAGGATCACTTCTATGTCACCTAAATCAAACTTGATTAGGTTAGCTTTAAACTCCACTCCCTCAATTTCAATAGGAACATCTTGAAATCTCTTTGAACATTGCACTTCTTTTCGTGAAGGTAACACTATTGACATATCTATTGTATCTACTTTTCCCAACACAGGCTTTAACTTCTCTAGAATTTTAGTGGATACAAAAGAATACGTTGCACCATAATCAAACAAAACTTTAACAGGAAGAGAGTGAATAGAAAAAGTACCAGTAATCACATCCTTATTAGCACCAGCTTCACTTCGAGCCATCACATGCAACTTTCCAGCATTTGAGTTCTTAGTCTGTCCTCCTCCATTCCCACTCCCATTCCTATTCCCTGCTTGAGGTGTCACCTTTCCTCCCATATTTCCTTGGAAACCCTTTTGCTGTCCCCCAACGGAATTCCCCCTAGCTTGAGAATTTTGTCCCTCCTTTCCTTTGTTCTTAAAGAAGCACTCGTACACACGGTGTCCAAGTTTATTACACAATCGACAAGTCATTGGGTTCCTTACACAGTCCTTTCCTGGGTGATTGTTAGGACACTTCTTGCAATAGCACACACGCCCTCCTTGACTAGCCATCTGAGCTCTATTCCCATTTCCAGAAGTAGGCTTCCCAAGGTTTCCCCTATTACCTTGGAAGTTGTTGTTGAAACGAGGTTTCTTAAATCCACCATGATTTCCCTGTTAGTTGAAGTTTCCTCCACCATCCTTCCTTTTCTCCCTCGTCTCACCTTCCTTATGTACCTCTTTCTTCTTTTCGTCTATGGCATACAGGTGTGCAGCTCTACTATATAAATCATCCAAGGATTCAAAGATCTGTCCAGCTAATTGTGACTGAAGGTCTAAGGGTAACCCTCTTTCAAAGTGACTAGCCTTCAACCTCTCAGTTGCTACAGCCTCAGGAGCAAACCTAGACAATTCTATGAACTTAGAGTAGTACTCAGTGACACACATACTTCCCATCTTAAGCTCTAGAAACTCTTTAGCTTTCTATTTCTGAAGAAACACAAGATAGAACTTATTACGAATTTGCTCCGGAAACATATCCCAATTAAATGCTTGTAAAGCTTTAATTACAGCCTCATTTTGTGACCACTATAGATCAGCTTCTCCTCTCAGATAGTAAACACCATGGTTCACTTTAAGCTCCTCTGGACACTCAACTTCCCTAAACAACTTATTAAACTTCCTCAACCATCCCTCTATAATAGTTAGATTGTGCTCTCCTTGGTAAGTGGGTGGCTTACTTTGAGAAATCTTCTTGAAAAGTTACCCAGCAGGGTCACTACCATTTCCCTTTCCTCTGGCACCTAATTGTTCAGCTACAGTAGCTAATTGCCTCAATACTTCATTCAGCTGACTGTTGTTACGTTCAGCCATTTTATTTCTCTTGTAGAGGAAAATACCTTTATATTAAATTATGTCTAACTGTAAGTTAGAACAACACAAACTTATAACATAAAACACTTTCTCATTTCGTTTCATAAAAGAAGTTTCATTCTTTTAGAGCAAATGATTCACTTTATTTTGATTGTTTACATAACCATTAAAATATGAATAAAGCACATAAGAAATAAAAATAATTCCCTTGGTTCTACTCTACTTGAGGCTTCATTTCATGAAAGAAATTTATTACTCAACTCCTCTTATCATTTCTTATGGCTCACTGCCACTTATGCAAACTAATATAAACAATAATATAAACTTTTCAACTAAACATCAGAATCATTAAACAATAATAGCTAAATCATATCGAAATAAATTCTTTAAACATTAACATTGTCTTTCTTGTGCCTTGACATCACATATTTCCTTAGTATGAATTCAGGATCATCTTTAGTGTCAACTTTCATTACTTTCTCCATTTCTTCCTCAGGATCTAATTCTTCTTCACCTTCATCAGAATCTGTTACCAAATCTACATACACTGGAATTACCGAGTCTGGGTTCTTGATTTCATAACACGAACTGTCCCTTGACTCATCAGTCCTTGAACCAGTAGTAGTATCCTTCACCATCATGTATTCACTTCCTTGACTATCTCCTGGGCTTGGTGTGGGCGGGGTCTCCTCACTTACATTCATCTCCTGATACTCCTGCTCTTTCCTACCAATGTACCCCTCCAAGAATCTCCAATCACAACCCCATTGGCCAACTGCATCCTTATAATTACCATAGTTCGGAAGTCCTCTAGCAAAGTGGAAATCGCTAAACTTTGCCTTGATTTCTAGATAGGGCGAATGGTCGGGCAACCACTTAACAATCAGGGCTGATACATGATCGGGCTGATGCCATGGTGGCAACTTTTATACAGTACTCATATACCGACAGTAAAACCGTATTTTCCAGACATACTAGGGTGGACTTTCGTAGTCTTTCTTCTCCAAGGTTCCTATTTGTGTATCTATTCTAGGCATACTATATGACATCCTGCACAAAACTTAAGACTAATGGTCCAGCCTTCCCAAAACAAAACAAACTAACAGTTCTACAAAAGGGGTTTTGTGGCTAACATACAATTTCCTTTACACACAACTATTCACATAAGCAACACCTTAAACATGAACTTTAATGCATGAAAGAACAGAAATAAAGTCTATCCTACATGCCCAAACTTCCTACCCAAGCTCACCACATGGTATTAAAGCTATAACACATAGTACATACCTGAATTCATTGCATACCTGCACACATAATTAATTTTTTTTAAAACTTTCCATTTTTGGAAATTACTAATTTTAGAAAATTCTATTTTCAAAAACTTTCAATAATAAGAAATTCCTCTTTCAAAAAATAAAACTTAAGGTACCCACAGAAATAAAATTTATTTTATTTCAAAATTTAAGCTCTGGTAACCACTTTGTAACACCCTAGAATTTCCTAACTTCCTACTCTATATTTTTCTGGAAAACATAGTATAAATACTACAAAATTGTAATTATTAAAACTTCTAAATATGAAAAAACCAAAGTATTATTGCCACCGAGATAATGGCTAAGGAATTTATCAAAGTACTACAGCAGAAGTCTTACACCCAAAAACCAACTTAAAACTAACTTCAAAACAATCTCAAAATGAAAATCAACTTTAAACTTTATTACACTTCGGAACCATATTAATGGCCCTTAAACCAAAACTAAATATCTTTAGAAATAAAACAACATCCAAAAAAAAAGTTAGTAGATCATAAGCAATATAAAATAAAGCTACAAAACACAACAAGCGCTCTCACTCCGACCCATCATGAAATAACACATGCCAACTTATACTTATAGTTTTTCTTATACTAGACAACTACTCACCAACAAATGGGTCATTGTAGGGCCAAGTCCAAGACAAAGCCATGCACACAAAACAAACAATCAGCAAAGCTGAGTACATAACTACTAAAGACTATGCAACAAAATAATAAGAAATAAGATATACACACAACTTACCTTTGACAACCTTTCACCTGTGCATAAACTCAACAAAATTAATTATTATATTTAAACTTGTGGATTCTGCATCGAACAGGTTTCTTTCCTTAAAAATCATTGGGCACCAACTTGGGAGCAACTCCAAGAAGGTGTTACTATGTCACATAAAGTGCCGGAATTCCAGCGCATTATAAATATAAAAGAGTACAACATCTTGTACTCCAATTAGAAGTCATAGATCACTGTTCCATACGAATCCCCCCATTGTTCATATTCAAGGTATATACGTTCCAAGAGTTTTGATGCAAATCCTGTTACACTTTACGTGATTAACCAGTTTAACAATGTTATGACTCACATACAACATCACACGAAAACATGCATCGGATCAAACAAGCCATATTAATTATCTTCAATTTAAGGTGATTGAAAATTACTCTCATGCCTGTCCTTTAATTAAATTGAACATCCTTTAGCACACATTAATTGTGAGTAGCTAAATATTTACTTCCTCCTTAACCACACATTAAACTGTGAGTGGCAACGTATATAAAATAATTGCTCATAACTCTTTTTAATCATGTGAATAAAAATTCACAACTACCTTTCTTGTTGGTTAAGTAACTAACCAACTTAAAGGTAACTTCCTTCCTTTAATAAACTTTTGGCCAAATTAAACTGATCATAACATTCCAATTCAATCTTATAAAACTCATATTGCTATTTAACATGAAAAATCAACATACTATAAATTCATGCTTCTAATGAAACTTGTCATACACATAAATTCATGATTCAAACAAGCATAACAATATTTCATAACATAAAGAAAACATCCAAGCATGAATTCTAACTCTTATGTTTATCTTTAATACTTAAGTACCTTATAAAATAGTGGTGCTCGGCCACAACTTCTAAAAGTGTACTAAATCAAAGTCTCCTACATAGAGAAAACCGAAACTAAATTAAAACCTTGTTGACTAAGTTCTACGACAACTATAAACTAACTTCTATATTAGAAACTTGTCCAAAACATTCCTTATATGGTCTCTATTCAATTCCATACTTGACTTTAAATTTTCTATTGTATGATTACTTTGTTTTCGGGACTTATTTATGCTTTATAAAACCTTAATATAAATTTTATGACACCTTAGAAAAATGGAAAGCAATTTAAAATTACCAAAACTCCTTGAAAAACTTCAAAAACGACATAAATCAATCATACAATGTATTACTTAATTTATATGATCAATTCATTGTGGCGGTTGTTCTTGAAATCCTCAAAAATTACTGAAATATTAGTTCCCTCATACTTCTTCAATTCTAGCACTTAATTTATTAATTTTTTTTTTTTGCTGCAAAACGTCCTTGAAGAACCATAGCAATCTGGTAGAAATCACGCATAAATTTTCATTCAATCGGTGGTAGCAATCTGGTAATAATCTCCCTCTTACTTCTTCAATTATATGTAATTCTAAATTATGAATTGTATTATGAAATTGCATGTAATTGTGAATTGAGTCATGAAATTGAATTCTAAATTGTTTTATGAAATTGCATGTAATTCTGAAATTGTATGTTCATTGTGAAAGTGAATTCTTAATTCACCGATTCTCCCCTGCATATATTTATGATGTTCATTGTAATTTCATAGCTCAATTCAATTGTATGTTCGATGTTTATTGTGAATTTGTATGTTCAGAGTTCAATTGAATTTCATACTTCAGTTGAATTTCATCATAATTTCATAATTGAATTGAATTTCAGAGCTCAATTCAATTGTATTTATATTTCTGAATTCAATTGTATGTCCATTGTGAAATTGAATTATGAAATTGTATTTAGAAATTGCATGTAGTTTGAATGATTGAAAAAAAATAGCTTATGTTTTCTGTTTCTCTCTTTTTGCTGCGTTCTTCTCTTCTTTAGATAGCTTTCGAACTACAGTTGAGTTATGTTCTTGCATCATAAGAGCTCTTGGATTCTAATAACCTGAGATGATAAATTAATGCGCTTTCATCTAGTTACTTTTAATGTGCACATGTATGATAATGGTTCGAGTCGTCGTGATTGGCTCTTTCTATGCTAATTGATCTCATTTGCTTCTTTTGTAATTGCTTTAGTTTGTTTAGTTTTTGTTGTTATGTTATCTGGCTCATCGTTTATCTCAATCCCTTTTGACCTTGGACATTCTGAATAAGCCATTGGTACCAACATTTCAATTAGGATCAAACAATAGGGAAGATTAAAAAGTAGCCATGTTTGAGAGTCAAGGATAGCTCAGTTGGTTAGAGCTCCTTTCCTTATTCTAGGAGATACTACATTTGATTTTTATCTCCGCTCTTGTGGCTCCCTAGCACTCAAAACAAGGTAGCAAAGTCTAGCTGTTAGACAAACACTGTGATGTGAAACTTAAAAAATTCATGAAAAATCCTTGATGATTAATTTGCAGCGTTTTGTAGAAACTTTGCTTTTAGATAAGTTTTGTGCCTATTGTTCTTTATTGGTTTAGCACTGCTAGTTGGCAGAAAAAATGAATCTGTTGAACTAGTGCTTTATAAATATGCTGGAAACTTGATTTCTTTGGCGCTCCAATCAATTTGCAAGGTTCTTTTTCATCCGGGCATATCACGTCTTAGTTGGATGATGTTGTTAGCTGAAGATTTTGGATGGGTCATGATATACGTGTTTGTGTTGTGTTTTCCCCTCATTCTCGGTTGATTCTGATGCTAAATAGTTAAGTTTGTGGCTTTGTTTTGATTAAATATCGTCTTTCGATGTTAAGTTATGTTTTGAAACGGTTTAACGTCTTCAGTAGACTTTTAGAGCTTTTTACGGTTATTTTATGCTTCCTCGGTTATTACGCGTGGTTTTCGGTTTGTTTTATATGTTACAGGAGCGTAATAGGGAGTTATGAAGTCACTAGAAGCTAAAACGAGTCAAAATGTACTTGTCTCGGAATGCGTGCCAAGTTACGAGAAGCTACGAACAAGATTCGAAGAAATAAAGCAAAGAAATAAGAGAGATCGTCAAAATAAGCTTTAGTATAATAGATGCGGGCGCATAGGCCAACAAGGTCCTTGCTCTATGCGGGCACAACATAAAACAGCAGCTTTAAAAGTCCCAAAATACGAGACCTACGGGCGTAGCCTTCAACCTGCTTTTGTTCTCTGCGGGCGCAGGTGCGGTGGTTGGCACTCCGCTTGGTTTTTCCGGTCGGATTTAGTTCGTGGGTTTACGCTAATAAACATCCCTATCCCTATAAATACTCTATGTCTATGGGGCACGACCCTAACTAGTTTTTAGCATAATTTTATACTTAGAAATCCTAAAACACTTCTCTTTCTAGAATTTTAGAAGCAATTAATTTGTTCTTGACGATTCAGTTTCAATTAATGCAAATAAATCATTCTTTTGTAATTTCTTTCCTTTTGCTTTTCAATTCTTTTTAGTTTATGAATCTTCTTAGTATGTTAGTTTTTAGTTTAGTTTATTTAGTTTTGTTAATTTAGTTGATTAATTTAATTTCTTAGTAATTAATTACATTTTAATTCTAGTTTTAATGAGTTTATATTTATGACTTTGTTATTTGAATTTATTTTTATTTTAGTTTCTTTAGCCATGAGTGAGTAGTCTTTTTCTCTAAGGCTAGGGGATCTATGATCATGTTGTGAATTTATTTTATGTTCATTAACTAATTCTTGGTTTTTAGTTGAATTCCTATTATTGATTACAATTAATTTGTGGCCAGATTTAGTTATGAGTTATGTAATTGTCGAAATCGAGGCTGAGATGTAAGATTATCACAATTAGATACACTGAATAATAGGCAAAACGAGTTTATGCGAGCGATAGCCGGTAAAGGAGTTTTGAGGGAGTCTAAGTTCGAGAGAATTAGTGAGCCCTGGTTCAATGAATGTCAATGAATTGATTAATGAGCGTTTTATGAGTTTGTTGATTAATCATACTGAACCAACTGCCCTAGGTTCCTATTATAAGAGTTTAATTCGTCAATTTCATGTCATTTCCTTAGGTTTAGTCATTGTTTTCATAGTTTTCGTAGTCTTTTTAGAACTTTCCACAAAGGCCCCTTACACAGTTTAGACTTTTTAGAACTAATAGAGTTTAATCACTTTCCTGAGGATTTGATATCTACTTCCCTAGCTATATTAGTTAGAGTTGTTCGGTATTTTTAAGAGGTGTGCGATAGCTTGCATCAAATTTTGGCGCCGTTGCCGGGGAGGCAATTTTTAATTCTATTATTCGGGTTTAAATTGTTCTTTTTGTTTTATTTCCTCACTTCAAGGAACCTTCACATTTTTTTGAGGAAGTTCTCATTTCTACTTTGAGTTTCGATTGTGTGCAGGTATTAGGTTGTATGCCGATTTGGATTGATCCTGAACCGGAAAGATCATTGCATAAGCGGAGTCGTAGAAGGAAGTGGAGATTGCGGAGAGTCATTCTTTCCGAACGGACACTGACTGATCTGACACAACTTTTTGCCGATTTGATATTTCCAATAGTTCTGATAAGGAAGAGATGGAAGAATCACAGTTCAATGAGAACAACATACCACGGAATGATGCACCACCGCCACCGCCATGCGCCGCTGCCACCACCTGCAAGGTCCTTAAAAGATTATTCTCAGTCGAGTTCAGCAACAGTGGGAGGTGGTTATCGAGTTCCTGATACAGAGGCTTTGAATTTCGAATTGAAGCCAACTTTGGTAAATATGGTAGAAAGGAATCAATTTGCAGGAACATTGAAAGAAGATTCGAATTTGCATTTGAGTAACTTCATTTAGTACTGCAATACAATTAAGCAAGCTGGTGTGACTCAGGATTATATACGACGTATGATGTTCCCATTCTCATTGAAAGACAAGGCTCGTTCTTGGTTAAATGGTCTAAACATGGATACTATCAACAATTGGGACGAATTGGCTCTTGCTTTTCAAAGGAAGTACTATCCTCTAGAGAGAACTGCACAACTTAGGAGTCAAATTACGAATTTCAACCAAGAAACCGATGAAACGCTTTACGATGCATGAGAGAGATTTGAAGAGTTGTTGAGAATGTGCCCTCATCATGGTCTTGAGAAGTGGTTTTTAGTGCAATCTTTCTACAATGGTTTGTGTAATGAGAGTAGAACACTGGTTGATTCTGCTACTAGTGGTCGATTTATGAAACAAGAACTGAATGCTGCATATGGATTGATTGAGGAGATCGCCATTCATAATTCTCAATTTGGTAATCCTATAGGATATGCTAAGAGAGGAGGAAAACATGTGGTAGATGACAAATATGAGAGTTTGGCTCATAAATCAATGCAATCCCTGAGAAGCTAGACAAGATCAACACATCATCCTCTAATCCAATGACGGTAGCTGCAATGGCTGCACTTTCAGGACCTACTGATGTCTTCTGTGATTAATGCGGGTCTTTTGGGCATAGTACTCAAACAAGCCATAGTTTTATGGAGCAAGTATGTACATTTCAAGCTTATAAGAATAATCCATTCCCCAACACATACAATCCGTGTTGGAAGGATCATCCATACTTCTCCTACAAGAATACTAGCAATGTTCAAAATTTGCAGCAGCAACATTTTGCACCACAGCAACAGCAGGTTCAACGATTTACTCCACCTCAACCACCGGGTTTCAGTAGGCCACCACCTCCATCACCACTCCCAGCACCTCCACAACCAACTAGCAATGAGTTTCGGAACTGAAGAATATGATGATGCAGATGTAGAAAGCCATGGAAGCTATATATGCAGGCCCACAATCCACAATTGGAAACTCAAGTAGCACAAATTGCTCAATCATCAGCTCAAAGGAAACAAGGCCAAATTCCTCCTCAACCTGCACCATCAAATGCCCCATCAAGAAATCCACTTCATGATCATTGCAACTCCATTGTAACAAGGAGCGGTACTTACTATGAAGGTCCTACAATGCCGAATGATGATACTACCAATGCTGCAGATAGAACGAAGAGGACTAGTTCGATTGTCATTGAAGACCTTGAGGAAGCAGCTGTAGAAAAAGAGAAAGAAGCACCAAAGAAGCAAGCTCCAGCAGCTGGTTCAGTTACAGATATGATTCCTCCCTCAAAGGTGTCGTTGCCCTTTCCAAACAGGGTAACCAAGAGTAAGAATGATAATCTCTTTAGAAAATTTCTTGAAATAGTTAAGAATTTGCAAGTTACTGTACCTTTCACTGATTTGATAACTCAAGTTTCTACTTACACTAGATTTTTGAAAGATATTTTGAGCAGGAAACGTGAGTTGAATGTAACAGAGACGATCGCACTCACCGAGGAGTGTAGTGCGATCATTCAAAATAAATCTCCTCCTACGTTGAAGGATCAGGGCAGTTTTTCAATTCCATGTAATATAGGTCCTTTGTTTATTGATAAGGCTCTATGTGATTTAGGAGGTAGTGTTAGTGTTATGCCCTTATCAATTTGCAGGAAGCTTGACATGGGAGAGTTAAAAGTTACTAATGTTACTTTGCAGATGGCGGATAGAACTATAAAATACCCTAAGGGTGTTTTAGAAGATGTGCATGTTAGAGTAGGAAATTTCTTTATTCCTATTGGTTTTGTTGTTTAGGAATTGATGAGGATGCTCACATCCCTATCATACTTGGTAGACCTTTCTTACATACTGCAGGTGCCTTCATTGATGTTAAAAATGGAAGTTTAACCCTTTATGTAGGAGATGATAAAGTAACATTTATTCTTAATAATGAAATGAAAAACCCCATGATAGAGCAATCATGCTATAGGATCAATATTATTAATGAGATATTTTTGCATGACATGCCTCGATCCCTTAAAAAGGATCCTCTAAAGGCCCTTTTATGTTTGGATGCTGATGCAGGTGAAGGAGATTCGAAAATCGATGCCATAGGCCATGATTTGAATAGTGAGAAGATGACTCTAAAAGAAAGCCAAAGGTATCATTCGTTGCCTCAACAATCATGTTATGTCAAGGAGGTAACACAAACCGAAATGAAACCCCTTCCCCCTAATTTGAAATGTGCTTTTCTAGATGATGATGAGATTTATCCAGTCATAGTTAGTTCTAAGCTTACTGATAGTCAACTTGAAAAGTTATTAACTGTTCTCAAAGCTCATAAAAAGGCTATTGGTTATGCACTTGATGATTTAACTGGAATAAGTCCTGACTTTTTCATGCATAGAATTCATCTAGAGGAAAGCCATAAGCCTTGTGTACAGGGACAAAGGAAACTTAACCTTAACATGTAGGAAGTGGTGAAGATAGAGGTTCTTAAACTTCTTGATGCAGGTATCATCTATGCTGTGCCAGATTCGCAATGGGTAAGTCCAGTGTAGGTAGTCCCTAAGAAGGGAGGAACAAATGTTGTGCGTAATGATAAAAAAGAACTTATATATCCCTACTAGAGTTGTTACAGGTTGCCGAATGTGCATTGACTATCGAAAATTAAATGTTGCCACTAAAAAGGATCATTTCCCTCTCCCTTTTATTGATCAAATGTTAGAAAGGTTAGCAACGAACAAATACTTCTGTTATCTAGATGGTTACTCTGGTTTCTTTCAAATACCTATCCATCCTAATGATCAATCAAAAACAACATTTACATGTCCTTATGGTACTTTTGCTTACCGTAGAATGCCCTTTGGTCTATGTAACGCTCTTGCTACCTTTCAACGATGTATGATGGCCATTTTTTCTGAGTATATAGAGTCTAGTATGGAAGTCTTCATGGATGATTTTAGTGTCTGTGGTACTGATTTTGATTCATGTTTGGCTAATTTGACTAAAGTGATTAAAAGATGTGAACATGTGAATTTGGTCCTCAATTGGAAGCATTGTCACTTTATGGTGACAGAAGGAGTTGTCTTAGGACATCTAGTCTCTGAAAGAGGTATTGAAGTTGATAAGGCTAAAATTCAAGTTATTGAACAGTTACCTCCGCCAGTAAATGTAAAAGGTGTTACAACTTTTCTAGGTCATGCAGGGTTTTACTGCCGATTTATTAAAGATTTTTCTAAATTGCTAAACCCTTAACTCAATTGCTATTAAAAGATGCTAAGTTTAAATTCACTGATGAATGCCTTGAATCCAAAATTTGATCAAACAAGCACTAATCTCAGCACCCATTATTCAATCACCTGATTGGGAACTACCTTTTGAAATTATGTGTGATGCTAGTGACTCTGTTGTAGGTGCCGTGTTAGGTCAAAGGAAAGACAAGATTCTACATGCTATTTACTATGCTAGTAAGACTTTAGATCCAGCTCAGATTAACTATGCCGCGCCACAACTGAAAAAGAATTACTTGCTATAGTATATGCTTTGGATAAATTTCATTCTTATCTTATAGGTTTGAAAGTTATCATTTATACTGACCATGTAGCTTTAAAGTATTTACTTAGGAAGAAAGAAGCAAAACCGAGGGTTATTAGGTGGATTTTGCTCCTTCAAGAGTTTGATCTAGAAATACGTGATAAGAAAGGTGCAGAAAATGTGGTCGCAGATCATCTATCTAGGATTTGGTATGACAATGGGGAGATCTCAACTCCCATTGATGATTCTTTTCCTGATGATCATCTCTTAGCTGTGATTTCTAATACTCCATGGTTTGCTGATTATGCTAATTATGTAGTTGGAGGAGTTTTACCTCCCGATTTCACTTATCAGCAACGAAAAAAGTTTTTATATGATGTTAGCATTATTTTTGGGATGACCCTAACTTGTTTTGTGAGTGTGCATATGGCTTATATCGCAGGAGTGTACCGGATTGGGAAGTCTACAGAATTCTTCATCATTGCCACTCATCACCTTATGGAGAACATGCTGGGCCCGCTAAAACGATGTTTAAAGTATTACAATCAGGTTTTTATTGGCCTACAATACTCAAGGATGCGAGAGATTTTGTCATGTCTTGTAATTCGTGCCAACGAACAGGTAATATCTCAAAAAGGCATGAAATGCCTCAAACAGGTATCTTAGAAGTCGAAATTTTTATGTTTGGGTATTGATTATATGCATGGGGCCCTTTCCTTCTTCTAACGGTAAACGTTATATATTAATCGTTGTGACTGTTTAAGTATCTAAGTAGGTGGAAGCAATTGCTACCCCCCATTGTGATGCTAACACCGTTTTGAGACTGTTTAAGTAGGTTATTTTCCTAGGTTTGGAGTCCCTAGAGCAATCATCAGTGATGGGGGAACACACTTTCATGAGAAGAGGTTGGATAAGCTGCTAGAGAAGTATGGTGTTTATCACAGAACATGATTGGCATGCCATCCACAAACCAGTGGTCAAGTGGAGGTTTCGAACCGAGAAATCAAGTCCATTCTAGAGAAGACGGTTACGAAATCAAGAAAAGATTGGAGTAGTAAGCTTCATGATGCTTTATGGGCGTATACAAAAGCTTTCAAGACTCCAATTGGTACTTCCCCATATAGATTGGTCTATGGAAAAGCGTACCATCTCCTAGTAGAACTCGAATACAAAGCTTATTAGGCAATCAAAGAATTAAACATGGATGCAAACCTTGCGGGAAAAAAACGGTTACTACAGCTGAACGAATTAGATGAATTTCGGCTAGGAACATATGATAGTGCCAAAATCTATAAGGAAAAGGCGAAAAGATGGCACGATAAACGAATCATGAAAAGGGAGTTTCAAGTTGCCGATAAGGTTTAATTGTTTAACTCGAGACTTCGATTATTCCCTGGACAGCTAAAATCTAGATGATGTGGTCCCTTTACAGTGACACATGTGAGCAAATTTGGCTATGTAAAAGTTCAAAGTGAAAAAGGTGAAGTATTCAAGGTTAACGGTCAAAGGTTGAAGCCATACTATGAAGGAGATGTCATCGATTTGGTTGAAATCATCCAACGAGATGATCCTAAAGCACCTTGATCACTAATGCAGCCATGGTCAAGCTAGTGACCTTAAAAAAGCGCTTCTCGAGAGGCAACCCGAGCTTTCAATCCCTTTTCTTCTCGTTTTGCGTGTTGTTGCTTGTTTTAGTGTGTTTTCAATTTGTTTTCGTAGTTTAGTTTAGCTTAGTTTAGTCTTTATTTTGAATTTTGAAGCCTAGCTAAGGGTATAAGTGTTTTCATGCTTAATTAGGGTAATTTTAGAGAGAGCTTGTTTAATGGATTGTTCTTGTCCCAGCGTGAGTTTTATTGTTGGAATTGACTAGTTCTGTACCCCTTGTGCTTATTTTTGGAAACTTTATGACTCTTGACTGTGGATGGATCCACATGTGTGATTTGTTGGCTATGACTTGAATTTGATTGCTTGATTTCCTTTTATCGGTCAACTCTTTCAACCTTGCTTGGGTCTTGGACTTGAACTATGTTAACGGGAGGATTTGAGCCACTTTTGAGTATAATATCTTTCATATTTTTCTTTCATGTGTGCTTAGTTCCTGGTGCAATTATGATCTTGGGTTTGACATTGAATTCTAGTAACTTTAATTGTGGATGTTGTGTATGTTGTGCATGATAAAAGGCCTTCATTTCTTCTTTTGAGCGTCAGAGTTTCATTTCCTACTTTTATATTTTCTGTTGATCCCATGTTTTGAGCTTTTATCCTTTTCAATTGTATTTTCAGCCAAATTACAAGCCTTATTGGCCTTGCTACATTATTCATTATATGCCCAAACTTGGTTTGGGGGAGTTGAAGTGGTTGTGATATTGTTAAAGTAACTTTTGATGGTTGTTTTGGAGGATTGATGGTGAAATAGTTGGAAATGTTATTGTTAAATATTGGTTGATTATAAATTTTCACATTTAAGGCTCTACGCACCAATGTCTAGGTTGTTGTAGTTATTTAAAAAGTCATATTTTATTCATGGCCTAGTTATGTATGTGTGATGATTATGTTTATTGTTTATTAAATTTATAAGCAAAATCAAATCATTAAGAGTTGTGAAACTAAGATTTATTATGCATGAAAAGTAAAGAAAAAATTATAAAAGCATTATAAAGCTGGAAAAAAAAATGAAATAAAAAGAAAGAAGTTCAAAGTTTGTGAAGTATGGTGTTGATGTGAAATATAAAGAAAAGTTTGGTTTGATTTGGTTGAATAGGATGTTGGAGAATGTTGATACTTTTTGAAGTTGTCGATGATTTTCCTCGATTTTATATGCCTATACCCCGCATTCCACCACATTATCCCAAATTTATCTTATCCATCACCCTAGCCACGTTACAAGCTTATTAAAGTCCCTTTTTTTATCTTCGTGCACATGATATGGTTATTGTGAAGTGAATCCTTTGTAAAGGTGGTAGAGTATTAATTACATTTTGAGTCGACAATTAGGATGAGTGGATACCCTTAAACACTTGCATAAGGTGTGAGATGTGGGTTTCGGGTTCTTAAAATTGCATTTAAACACATTTTTCATTGCATTCCATATTTTGTTAGGAGGTGAGGGTTAGAGCTTCATTGTTATAAGCTCATCATTAATTGTGTGGAGTGACAACTTGTGAGCTACTCTAGTCATCGATTCATTAAACTTGCTTGGTTGGTTTTGTTTGACCCGTATTTAGGAAGGACGGTAATTGGATGCTTGATTGGCTGGCTTTGATCCATGTGTCTTCGGATGTTCTCTTGAGTAATAATTCCTGTTTTGTTTTGTGGGGTGTAGTCAATTTCGTTATGTTTGCTCGAGACGAGCACATATTTGGTTTGGGGGAATTTAATATACGTGTTTTGTGTTGTGTTTTTGCCTCATTTTCAGTTGATTCTTATGCTAAATAGTTAAGTTTGCAGCTTTGTTTTGATTAAATATCGTTTTTCGATGTCAAGTTATGTTTTGAAACAGTTTTAGCGTCAGTAGACTTTTAGAGCTTTTTACGTTTATTTTATGCTTCCTCGGTTATTCCGCGCGGTTTTCGGTTTGTTTTATATGTTACAGGAGCGTAATAGGGAGTTATGAAGTCACTAGAAGCTAAAACGAGTCAAAATGTACTTGTCTCGGGATGCGTGCTAAGTTACGAGAAGCTACGAACGAGATTCGAAGAAATCAAGCAAAGAAATAAGAGAGATCGTCAAAATAAGCTTGAGTATAATAGATGCGGGCGCATAGGCCAACAAGGTTCTTGCTCTATGTGGGCGCAACATAAAAAGCAGCTTCAAAAGTCCCAAAATACGAGACCTACGGGCGCAGCCTTCAACCCGCTTTTATTCTTTGCGGGCGCAGGTGCGGTGTTTGACGCTCCGCTTGGTTTTTCCACTCAGATTTAGTTCATGGGTTTATGTTAATAGAAAGCCCAGTCCCTATAAATACTCTATATATATGGGGCATGACCCTAACTAGTTTTTAGCATAATTTTAGACTTAGAAATCCTAAAACACTTCTCTCTCTAGAATTTTAGAAGCAATTAATTTGTTCTTAACGATTCAGTTTCATTCAATGCAATTCAATCATTCTTTTGGTAATTTCTTTCCATTTGTTTTTCAATTCTTTTTAGTTTATGAATCTTCTTAGTTTATCAGTTTTTAGTTTAGTTTATTTAGTTTTGTTAATTTAGTTGATTAATTTAATTTCTTAGTAATTAATTTCATTTTAATTCTATTTTTAATTAGTTTATGTTTATGGCTCTGTTATTTGAATTTGTTTTTGTTTTAGTTTCTTTAGTCATGAGTGAGTAGTCTTTTTCTCTAGGGATGATCAATTTGTGTTCGTTAACTAATTCTTGGTTTGAATTCCTATTATTGACTTCTATCGATTACAATTAAATTGTGACCAGATTTAGTTGTGAGTTAGGTAATTGTCGAAATCAAGTTCGAGAGGTAAGATTACCATTATTAGACCATTGAATATATAATAGGCAAAACGAGTTTATGCGAGCGATAGCCTGTAAAGGAGTTTTGAGGGAGTCTAAGTTTGAGAGAATTAGGGAGCCCTAGTTCAATGAATGTCAATGAATTGATTAATGAGCGTTTTATGAGTTTGTTTATTGATCATAGTGAACCAACTGCCCTAGGTTTCTATTATAAGAGTTTAATTTGTCAATTTCCTGTCATTTCCTTAGTTTTAGTCATTGTTTTTTTAGTAGTCTTTTTAAAACTTTCCACAAAGGCCCCTTACACAGTTTAGACTTTTTAGAACTAATAGAGTTTAATCGCTTTCCTGAGGATTCGATCCCTACTTCCCTAGCTATATTAGTTAGAGTTGTTTGGTATTTTTTAGAAGTGTGCGGTAGCTTGCATCAAGTCACGTATGGGAAAGACATAATTTGTTGTTTTTAGGCTAAGGGAATTGGTTACTTTGTAATAATGAAACTACCCTCCCAATGGGTTTGGCTATTAACTCAGGCTCAGGTATTTTAAAACTAATGATACTTTACTCAATTGTGAGTGAGTGAAATTTCATTTTTTAAAAATTGTGAGTGAATGAAGTTTCGATTAAGATTCTCTCTTTATGTGATGTGAAGTTGGTTTAATATCTTTATGTGATGTGAAGTTGGTTTAATATATGTTGTATTTGATTTTTGACTAAGACTTGGTTGTTTTTATATTTTTGATTAAAGCAGTATAATGTTACCATATAGGCTCATGAATTATTATTTGTTGTTGCTAATAATTGCTGCTATTACTGCGTAATGCCTCAAAACATCCAATTTTAACTAGTCTAATATTATGTCCTGTTCTGTTCTGTCATTTTTAACCATCCTGAAGTCATTTACAGTAGTAATTATATGAATAAGAATTGTAGATCTCGAAATGCTAATGAACTCAGGTTCTAAAATTTCTCAATTCCGACTTTGGTGCAACGAGCTATGTCCTTTTTAGTCCAGATTGTCCAAATCCTTCGGTTTATGAAGTGTTGTTGCTACTACTATACATATTGTTGCTCTTGCTATTAATGATATTAAAATTATTTATGTAGCTACCATTGGACTGGTTTGGTGAGATTTTAAAATTTTGATACTCAAACATATAACTCAAACATTATTGGACTGGTTGCAGTTGTTGTTCGGTTACTATATTAAAAATTCGAAGTCATTTCACTTCTTTGTTTGGTTACAGCATTATAAGCTTAATGTTCATGTTTGATTGTTTGTGAGGAGTTTTCTTTTCTTTGGTTTTGCTTTTACTAATTGGCTTGGTTTTGTGTATTCTTTGGTTATTATTACTTTTTTATTATTTATGGACATGCTGTATACTACATTTTCGAAATCTTTATAACTATGAATGTTAATTTGCATAGAGGTGACAAAATGAATACTTGGACAAATTGCTTGCGATGTAGTAAACAGTATGAACACGCTGTGGAGACTTATTTAGATAGAGCATTTTCTACCCAAGCTACTGGAGAACAGATTAGTTGCCCATGCAAGGTGTGTTATCATCGTTATTCGTATTGCAGAGATCAAGTATTTAATCACTTGATTGCAAATGGAATTCAACCATGTCTAGAAGCATTAGATCTTGAAGATTTTGTCTTGTCCATAGCATCAGATACAGAAAATAACTATGGAAATATACCTGATGACTTAGATCGTCTAATATTTGATACTCACAAAAAATTTGGCTAATTCTCTTGCACACAACCATGAAGGGGATGGAAATTAGTTCACTGGAGAAGCTAAGAAGTTTTACAAGTTGTTAGAAGATGGGAAGCAAGAGTTATTTCCTGGTTGCAAAACATTTTCAAAACTTTCATTCCTTATTCGCTTATACCTCTTGAAATGCGTTAATGGGATAACCAATGCTTGTTTTTTAGATATATTGGAGTTGCTTCTAGAATTGTTACCCAAAGCTAAGCTACCGAAGTCTTAAATTACAAAAACTAATAAACATGAACTAATAAAACTAATAAACATGAATTATAAATAATTGACAAAGAAAGAGAAAGGAAATTACAAAAGTTGAATGGAAAAGAAACTTAAATTGAATTGAAAATTTTTCAACAAAATAAGCTTAACTAATCTAATCTAGAGAGAGAAAGTAATTAAAAGAGCTAATTAAGACTCTAAAACTAGAGAATATAATGTAAAAAGTTGTGTGGACGAGCTTAGAAAGTTGTGTCCTTATATAACAATTATTAGGCCTTGATCCGCACAAAATAACAATTTCTAGCAAAAAGGCCGAAAAACCTCTTCATGGGCCCGCATATAACAAATAGAACGTTGTTCCCTCTGCGCCCGCATTTCCGGACAGTAGCTCTGGAATTTTAGGGTCATTTTGAAACACTATAATTTTTGCTACAAGACGTTCCACGGGGCATGTGACCTACCGTTGGAAAGATCTTTGAGTCTACTTTCGAATGCAATAAGAATCAGATCAATCCAATGTATACATTGTATTATATGATTAAAATAGTGGACATCGATCAAAATCTTCACTTCTAAACATCTTAATTCTTCACTTTTATTTCTAATATTTCTCCAACTTGTCATGTAAGGCGTCAAACTTGTTCCAATGAGTTTTAAAATATCTCTAATCATTCTCCAATTACTTATAAGTGATCTTCATCTTCCAAATGCCGAAATTAGGTAGTAAAATCAATCGAAAATTGGTCGTTTCCTACAAAACTTTACAAAACCACACAAAACACTAAAAGAATACTATTAGCAATAAATTTGGCTCAAATGAGCCCGGTTAGTCCATTAATCATTAGAGAATTAGGGAGAAAAATAATATAAATATTAGACACATCATTTAAAACTCCCTTGGAGTGACCCTGAGGAAAGTGTGGAACGACCCTACAAAGTTGAAGAAAGGAGAATGAATTTCCTGAGATATTGGAGCGATCACTCCAAGTTCTTCAAAGAGACTCATTTTTGGGCCTTAATTTGTGCCGTGGGTTGTGTTTTGTTGGAGTATATATACTCAATTACTTCATTTAGCTAGGTTGAGCTTCATTTTACTTGCCCCTTAGATTATTTTAATTTTATGTAATAGATCAAAGTAGAGAAAGAAGTTGAAGAACATCGTATAGAAGTTTCAGTTGCAACCAAAATTTGGTCTTTGGTATTGATTTCTTTTCCTTATGCTTTAAGGTTTCTTTTGATATAGTTTCCATCCATATGTATGCTTGGTGGGTTATTATTTTAATTAATGTATATGTATTTTGCACGGTTTAGTTTTATCTCTTTGAGTGTTCATTTGATTTCCTTGCATTGTTAGTAGTTTTCTATGGGGAAGGGTTTATGACAATGTTTATTGTTGATGAAAATTTAAATTTCGTGGTTTGTTGACTTTGATGTGAAGAGGCTTGAGAGTTGAATTTGAACGTAACCTCTAACAATCTAATACGAATATTTAAATTTTTGGTTTCTTGTATCTTGATTCAAATTTTTTACTTTTGTAAGATATGGAAGACTTGTTCAAGTTTTTGATGGTTCATGTTAGATTGTTAGAGATGAAAGACTTGATTCAGATTAATTTGAATTTTTATGGTTCATGTCCATCTTGATTCGTTCTTTTATGGTTCATGCATGTTTGATTGTTGAAAGTGTTTTTTTACTTTGATTTTCACGTTTTTTATTACAGTTTCATTCATTGATTATCTAATTTGTGGATTGTTGAAGTTTTTTGTATTCACTCTCTTCTATACTACCAAATCACATGGACAAAATAAACTTTTCCTCTACAATTTCAGCTTCCTTAAATCCCATATGAATAGTAATGGTTGCAATTTTAGAAGAGCAAAGGAAGTATTATAGTTCATTATTGTGGTCAAATTCTTGAAAATGCTCTAAGAAAATATCTTGTAAATATTTATTTTATAAATTTTCTATTGTTAAAAAAAATTAGTATTTATTTGGAGAGCGATGCAACTCAATAAAAAAAAACATTGAAATACTAGAATATAAGAGTTTAAGTATCGCAATCTTTATACATATATCTACATGTACAATAAAGCTGTCCATCCTCTAAAGTTTGAAAATTTGTAACGTACTTTATGTAATAAAGACAAAATAGAGATTAACTACCTTTGTAAAGCCAAAAGCCTTCATGAAAGCAAGTTTGAGATTAGCTACCTTCGTAAAGCCAAAAGCCTAGGTTACCAAAGTATTCAGTGTCAACTACATTTAAATAACGGTCAAAACTCTGTTTCTACAATATCTTGCAAAGCATGATGTACTCTAATGTAGAAGATAGATTGTTTAAGCTGGAAGTAGTACAACAATAATAAGTAATTGCATAAAAGTCATCAAGTGTTTATCAAATATAATATAATGAATTACGTCCAAATTAATGATACTTTCCCCGCTCCAACTTATTAGCAACATACCATTTTTACACTCACATTAAGAATAAGATTTGAAGACCTAAACAAATGAATTAATCGAAATAAATTTAGCAAAAGGTAGATTACATGATATGAATGCTAAAGTAATATGAAGCAGAAGTATTATCAACTATTATTTTTAATTGGTATTTTATTATTTTAGTATTATCAAGATGATATTTATTAAGATCATTATATATAGTACCTTCATTACAAATAAAATACAATGATTTGACATATAATATTGAGAAAAAATGGATAATCGTTGTATTGTCAAAACATTGAATTTTGTTTGTAACAGAGGTAGTAGTTCATATTAATTTAAGTATTCTAAGCATATAGAAGCTACAGTAAACAATGAATAACAAATACTAGAAGTACTAAAAAAAAAAAAAAAAGAAAGAAAAAAGGTGATGGTGGATCAAAAGATCCACATACAGAACGTGGTTTCAATCCCCAAATGAATTGCCCTACATTTTCCATGACCTAAAAATCACAACCAAAAAGATGTGCATCCCTGTATGTTTACTGTATACAAAATATTATGTGTGCCACTATCTTTTTTTCCTATTCTCTGCAAAGTGCGGTAATATAAGATGAATCATGGATTAACCTGAGTACGACCTAAATGCGACAGCCTAGAGGATGATATTAATGGAGCTTCTTCGTCCATAATCATTTCAAGAGTATTACTTCCTCCACTGCTTCCATTTTTACCACCATCATCACTGGGTACATATATATCAGATGACTTCTTTTCAAACTTCCAGTCCTGATTTCATCAATAACAAAAAGATTATCACTACAATTTTATAGTTTAGGGGGTTACGTGGGGATATCAGTAGAATTCTCTTTCCCTGTTTTTCAGTTTAAGGGGGTACAATTTAATAGTAGAAGATATAAAACAAGTTGAATGTTTCAATATTATGTCAAATACTCCAACATGGTTATGGCCATTTGTCATTTCATTATAGACCAAAACAAGGAAATTTTTAATAATAATTATAATATGACACAGAAACATACACATGGCTGACAGCCCACATAAGTACCCAAGTCAACTGTAATTAATCTCAGAAACTTTTTAAGGCTCTAAAGGACTGAGAAAGAAAATTAAGGCAATTCCTACGCTCAAAGAGCTATTGGTGAGAATTGGTCCTATAAATTGTTTGGCCAAAGCTTTACTACAAGACCAAGCCTTAGGATTATATTATATTATATTAAATTTAAGAGAAAAATTAATGCAAGGGAACAATGTGATGGATACGTGTCAAGAATCATCTTAGCCACTTATTTCAAAATCAAGGGCTGAGGAAAAAATAAAGGAGCTTCTTGGGAGGAAATATATGAGCAATTGATTTAAAAATCAATGGATGGCATTTAACTCTACTCTCTAGAGTTATTTTCAAACTTGAGAGGATCCCAACACAATAGGGCTTCGTAGCAAAACACAAACAACAAAAATACTCCCTTTGCCCCTTTGCCTTTTTTCACATCATATTGATTTTTTGTTATTATTCGCAATATAACTTTAACTAAGTTTGTTATTTTGCGTAAAGAAATACATAGTTATATGGAAATCAATCAATCAATCACAACCTTAATCCCAAAAATAATCATTCCATGTGGTCATCCACATAAATCCCAACTTTTCGACGTATTACTTCATTTCTGATTCTATCCTTTAGAGTGTTCCCGCACATCCATCTCAACATCCGCATCTCCGTAACTCCTATTTTTTGAACGTGCTCCGTCTTGTAAGCCTAACATTTTGTACGTAGAGCAACACTGGTCTTATGGCAGTCCTTATGGCAGTCCTATAGAATTTCCCCTTCAACTTTAACGGCATGTTTTTGTTACATAACACTTCCGTAGCTGCTCTCCATTTAAGCCACCTAGATATAATCCTGTGTTACATCTTGGTCAATATCACCATTCTTTTGGATAAATGACCCGAGATATTTAAAACATTCCCCCATATCTAGGGCTTTTTCATCCAACCTTCCTCTGAGTCCCAAAGTAGCATTCCATATATTCTTTTGGATAAATGAACTGAGATATTTAAAACATTCCACCATATCAAGGGCTTAAACCCTCTAGACTCTAACCTTTGTCTCCATTGCTCTAATTTGGCATTAACTCCCTCTTTAGTTTCATCCACCAATACGATATCATCCGCTAACAACATACACCATGGCACCTCATCTTGGATTAACCTTGTTACTTCATCCATAACTAATGCAAAAGGAAAAGGGCTTAACGCTGACCTTTGGTACAACCCAATTGTTATAGGAAAGTCTTTAGCCAACCCACCACAAGTCCTAGCATTTGTGGACACCTCCTTAACCAGGTTAATACACCTTTGTGATATACCTTTCTTCATCATTGCCCACCAAAGAACATCTCTTGGCACCTTGGCATAATCCTTCTCTAGATGAATGAAAACCATATGGAGGTCCTTCTTCCGCGCCCTATATCACTCCATCATTAGCCTTAACAAATGAATTGCTTCTGTAGTGGACCTCCCAAGCATAAAACCAAGCATAAAACCAAATTGGTTTTCAGAGATGCTTGTGCATGCCCTCAACCTATGTTCTATCACCGTCTCCCACAGCTTCATAGTGTGGCTCATAAACTTGATCCCTCAACACTTAAAACAATCTTGGGCATCTCCTTTGTTCTTATAAACTGGGACCACAGTGCTCTTTCGCCAATCTTGTGGGATCCTCAAAGTCTTCCAGACCTTGTTAAACAAATCTGTTAGCCAATCAATACCCACCTTAACCAAACACCTCCACACCTCCACTGGTATACCATCAACTGCTTTCTTTGAATCCATCTTTTTCAAAGCAGTCTCCACCTCTACCCTTCTAATCCTCCGCACATATTCCATGTTAATTTCCTCCGCATCCACTAACGTATCTCCTGTGACCTCTTTCTTTGATTCCATCTTTTTCAAAGCAGTCTCCACCTCTACCCTTCTAATCCTCCGCACATGTTCCATGTTAATTTCCTTCGCATCCACTAACGTATCTCCTCCGACCTCTCGTTGACTGCCATTAAACAATTCATCGAAGTACCCCTGCTACCAGTCTTTTATGTCTTCGTCTTGAACCAAACCTTATAGTTCGTATTTTTGACACACTTTACCAAGCCAATAGCCTTCCTCGCCTCTTGTCTTTTCTTTGCCACTATGTAGATTTCTTTTTCTCCCTCTTTAGAGTCTAGCCTTTCATAAATCTCCTGAAAAACCTTTTCTTCCGCTTACCGCACAGCTACCTTTGCCTTAAATTTAGCCTCCTTATACTCTGTGAAGGTTTCCTCGGTCCTACATTTTCCCAATACTAGATAACAATCTCTTTTGAGTTTTACCGCTGCTTTCACTACCTCATTCCACCAAGAAATATCCTTATGCATCATACTCCTTCCCCTTGATTCCCCCAAGACCTCCTTGGCCACTTTAAAGAAACAGCTCTTCATCTGTGACCAAGCTACCTCTGGATCTGCCTCTTTATCCCAATTCGCCTCCTTGATCACTTTCTCTCTGAAAACCTTAGCATTTGCAACCCTCAAGGTCCACCATCTTATCCTTGGCTCCCCTTTACTGCATTTATTTTTCCCACTCTCTTTCAAACGGATAGACATCACCAATAGCCGATGTTGGGTAACCACACTCTCTCCTGGGATGACTTTGCAATCTATGCAACTTTGTCTATCCTCCCTCATTGTGAGCAGGAAGTCTATTTGAGTTGCATCTGCTATGCTACGAAAAGTTATCAAGTGGAAATCTCGCTTCCTAAACCAAGTATTAGCCAAAATTAAGTCGTACAAGTGGGCAAAATCCAATACGGTCTCCCCGAGATCGTCTCTCTGCACATACCCAAAACCTCCATGAACACTCTCAAAACCATCCCGACGGTCCCCAACATGCCCATTCAAGTCACCTCCAATATATAACTTCTCCGTGTGAGGGACACCTTGGACCACCTCATCAAGATCCTCCCAAAAATGTCGTTTCTCCTCCGCACTTAGCCCAACTTGGGGAGCATAAGCACAATAACATTAACAATCTCATTACCACACAACAACTTCACCCTCATCAACCTGTCGCTCTTCCAATAAGTCTCGATTACCTCTTGCGTATATGGAATGTCTCGATTACTTGTTATATGGAAATATGGAATTTTTTTTAATTCGACTCAATGTGCATGGAATCTTATTTAATCCATCTCAATTACACTTTTCCACTTATATAACTTTTATAATTTTCTTTAACTTTTAATTGAATTTGCATCTTGAAAGATGTAAGGAAATGAACATAACAAGTAATTTGGGATGGAATAGATGAAAAATAGGAAGTTGAGTGATAATTTCACAGAAAATAAATTATTTTCGTATTTATATTCACTACATTTTCCTAAGGGTGTAATAATTTTGTTGCTACATTTCTCTTTAGTATTAGTATGTACGGGTCACATAAATTATACATATTTCCCCTCTTCCACTTTATTTTATACGTTTCTATTTTTAGTGTTCCCTTGTATTTAAGGTTTTTTTTTTTTACTTTAATAAACACTGTCATTTTCCAAAATTAACTCGCAACTACATATTATTTTATTGATTTTCTCCCTAAAAAAACTCCCACATTTAATTAACACATTTCCCATCTAAATACTCCATATTATTTTAATCAACACATTTAATTGATGAATTTAATCAACATATTTCCATTAAAATATTTCAAATTACAATAAACATCCTAATAACGTTGGCCATTAAAGGAAGATTCATATTTCCATTTAAGGAAATTTTTATAATAAATTTATCAAAATACCCTTATTTGTCCCATAATTATATTTTCTTATTCCTACTTTATTTTTCTAACCTTAATTGACTTATGATTTGTAATTGGACTAAATGGACTACAAATTAAAATTTATTGGGTGAGTCTAATTACTCCATCTAATAAGGGCATTGTCACTCAAATCCTAATCCTTTCTCTCTCCCTTACATCTCTTTCACGATTTTATACTCTCTTCTCTCACTTCAAAGATCAACTTCCAATTTATTAATTCATGTCGACTTTGTTTTGGCTTAATTTAGTCCCAAAAATAGGCCCTATATCATACAAAGTTCATCAAATACAAATTGACAGGAAGATCTTTTTTTTTTTGCGCAAATAAACAAGAGAGATTCGGGTTCATCAATTTTGTTTTGGTTAATTTTGGGTTTTGGTTCATTTTCGATTTTCGATTGAGAAATTAACTTTTATTCTCTTAGCAAATTTTCGATTGATTTAGATTTTGTTTTGGTTAGTTTTCATTTTCTTCTGGAAACTACTACTGGATTTTTCATGCAATTGAAGCTTTTTTTTTTTTCTGGGGTTTCCGTAACATACTCACAGTTACATGGAGTACTATTAGAAGAATTTTGCTGGATTTAATAAATAATGACTTTATAATTGGGTCTGCATGTAATTACTTTCCCCAATTTTTATTCCTTTCAGTATTTACTATAATTAAAAGAAAATTTGGAGCTTTTGTTGTTGAGATTATAGTTGTTGATCTTGTTCAGCATTTTCTCCAATGATAATTGAAGTTTTTTGTTGATGTTATCGCAACATTCATTCCTCTCTGTATTTATTTTTAAATATTTTAATAAAGCAAAGGTATATTAGTAATTGCCCTCACCTTTTTCCATTCCAAAAAATTTGATGAACAATAACTAAAGTGGAGTAGAGGAAGTAATATTTTACCTATACAATGAATTTTTCTTAATTTAAGAGGAAAACTAACTGTAAAAAATAATCTGGAACGGAAGAAGTAGTACATATTTACCCTTACTTTTGACATTTACCAACATTATACTGCATGCTTTATTATTTTTCATCTACATAATTACTCTTGCTTCTGAATAATCCATTATCATTTCTATTTCTTCGTTATTTTGAAAAGTATTAGGAGTATGTAGAGTATGTAGACTGATATTGTTCATAAAGTAGAAAACACTGTAAGTTTCATTCCCTCTGTTCCCTCCAAACAATCATCAAAATTGTTGAGATTTAAGAAACAGACCTTCGCAACTCTTTCTGGAATTCTTTCAGGTGAAGCTGATTGTGATGCACGGACATCCCTTACCTTCAAATAGTTGTACATGACAACACCCACAAGTGCTACAAGGTTGAACCAAAAGAAAGCACCAATAAATACATAGAAAAATAAAAGGAACACAGAAATAATGACTGAATGATGTGAAACTGAATGAGATAACAGGTCCAACAAGCAATCACCGAAAAATGGTCAAAGATTGATTGAGTTAGGTCAGTACCAATTGCATAACCAGTTATATTGAGGCCTGTGATGGTTGACTCTGGAAATATCACTGTTGAAAGAGCTATCAAAATCCAGTCTTTCAAAACACCAGCAACACGGATAGTAACAGCCCCAGTTCTTCCAATAACCAAGAAAATTGAGAAGTTCAAGGCTAGAGCACAAAGAGCATTGGAGAAGAAAATCCAAAAATTAAACTGAATTCTGGAAATATCCATTTGAGGTTGCTCTAGCATATACCATGGTATAAACAGAAATACAAAGCTGCATGAGACAACACAGATAAGTTAGATAATTTTCACCAAACAGCAATGCCTCAGGCCCTCGACAAGTCAGTTCTTGGAGTTTAACAAGTCAACTGATCACAAAAAGAATTACATCAGCTAGTATACCCTGCATCCTCCAGTCACCAAACCCCCAAGACAAATATTCTGTTAACCAAGTTTTTAAAAATTTTATTATTAAATATATATATATATTATAAAATTATTTGGTAAATGCTAAGTTTTACACAATCTAGAACTTTTTAACTAATTAACCACCTATTATGACTTTATTTACTTTCAAAACTGCTTTTTCTAAGAACTTTTCCATTGTCACAATTCAATGCAACAGTTGCATTTTGGTGGTCAAACCTCCCATATTTTGCCCATATATAAGTATGAATCAAACTAGCTTACAAGCATGAGGAATGCCGATGCATTAAAAAGCTAAAACGAAGAAGTTACAGATATGCACAAGTGTGCATCAGAAAATGTGGAAAAGCAACTGATTCCCTCACTAGCCTTTAATTTATGACAACATTGCTTTGTTGTTTTATGACAGCATTGCTTTCATTTAAACCAGTATCAGAAAGATATAGATTTAGCCAACTATAGTGGAAAACTATCTTTATGCAATCATCTCTACCAATTAGCATTTCTTCAAATCAGAAAACTAGAATGAGAAGAAAATAGTGTTGATTAACTGAATTAACTTATAATGACTGGATCTTTACAAATATTGATAAAGACAAATGATTTACCAACTTCCCAAAACTATACCTGCATGGTGCTATGTAATACAGGCTGGTGATTGGGTTTAGAGATAAACCCTTCTTCTGGAGGAGGACTTGAGTCAGAACCAGCCTAAGCGCTTCGGCGAATATCCCAGTGACCTGGTATAGGGTGCCAATGATGTTGAAATGGATTTCCCCATACGAGGAAATGACGACCCCAACACTAACCAGGACCATGTTTAAGAACACGTCACACTTCAGTTTGTCAGTTCCACATACAACAGCCATGAAAAAAGTTGCAACAGGCACTGCAATAAGCACCCACAATTAAAAATTACATGCAATAACAACTAAGGAGCATAAAATGATGCAAGTATCAATTGCACATACTCAGGGCTTTAAGCATTTGGATGAAGGCTACAGATATATGCAAATAAGCAGTGTTTCCAAACCTGAAATGACCACAAAAACAAAAGCATTAATGTTTTACCAGACTAAGCAGTGAAATATGCAAATGTATCAACTACTTTGCAGATAACAAGTGCGCAAATGAACCAGTAAATCCTAGTCAAGTGAAGATATTTAAGCTCCATGCAACATCTCTAGTTTGCCTTTACATCAAGCCTCACTAGTTTATGCATGATGCAGATCAGTTACACAAAAAATGTAAACATACATATATACACACCCTCTATAACCTCTCCTTCTGAGTATGAGTATCCACAAGTGTCAGTAATTCGTAGCCACTTCATACATAATTCATGATACCCAATTAACTACTCAGGATACAGATTATTTACCATCACAATCTAATCAACTGACACCTATATAGATGGCATAAAAAATGAATACGACCAAGACACTAATATTACATTGACAGCATGGATGATGAAGGTCCACAGTAGAATTTATGGCATCTAAGAAATTGATTTAATATGGTAATTAAGTTCGCTGTACAAATTGGACTATGAGAATATGACACTTTTACACTCGACTAAATTTTTACATAAATGACCCCACTGTTACAGTTTTATTGTTTAAAAATATTTTATTTGATGAGAAAAATTAAGTAATTAATTAATTACACCTTCTCACACTCTACAAATCTTTATAACATAAAGTGATGGAGGGGGGAAGAGGGGAAGAACGCACTAGCTAATGAAGTGCTAAATTCCAAAACAACCTCTCCAAACCTGGCAAAACATAGTAAAAAAGAATAAAACCAATACAATAAATAAAACGCTATTGTTACCAAAACTAAAGGCATGGCTCGCCATTTGGAGTAGCCCAACAACATTGTTTAGTTCCTTATCAAACATAGATTGTGCCATTTTTATGCTACCCTGTACTTGCCATCACTTTTATATAATACACTGCACAGCAAAACAAAGAAAAGCAAGCAAGTAGTTTACCTTCAATCATGCCTTGACAGATTCTAAGTAAGCCTAAGTTGGCAAGGTATGTGCAACCTTTTCCTAACTAATTGGATGGAATATGCTAGTAAAGAAAGGTCGGTAGACCAGCAGGTAAAACTATTTACAAGAAAATAAAAGGAGAAAATGGAAAACCATTTCTATTTATAGTCCATTGACTTTGTTAACTATTGCCTAGTTGAGAATACATTAAGGGGGTGTTTGGTATAAAATTAATGAAGGAAAAAGGAATGGAAACAAATTAGGGGTGAAAAGGGTAATATATAGCATTGCCTTTATTATTGTTTGGTATGTCTAAGAAAATTGAAACGGCTATAACAATTAAAAAATTAAACAAATATATGAACCTCCATCATATTTTCTCTCTCCACCTTCAACTATTACATCAAAAACTCTGATCTCCCTCTATTCACTCTAGAACTTCGATAAAAAACATCCTTCATCCAATCATCAAATTTTAACTTTGAGAAATGATGGTAATGGCATTGACGAAGTCATTAGGAAGGAAGAGACTTCCAACTTTGAGAAACTTTGTATTTGTTAGTTATTCAATCAATCAATCAAAGCCTTAATCCTATAATTGGGGTCGGATACATGAACCAAAAGTAATCATACCATCTGGTCATCCACATACATTTTCTTCTTTCATCCCCTGCGATCATCCCCCCATCGAGAACCTCACTCTCCTGTAAATTCAACAGCTTAATGTCCTTTCTCACAACTTCCAACCAAGTCATTATCGGCCTCCCCCTACCTTGTTTGAGATCTCCCAAATCCCACTCTTCCACTCATCGTACTCTTCCACTCGTCGCACAAGGCTCCCTCAAGTCCATGTCTCGCATGTCCAAATCAACGCAAGCGTTTTTCCCTTAGTTCGCTTGCAATGTTTACGACACCAACTCCAACTTTCCTGCAGATGATTTTATTTCTAATTCTACCCCTTAGGGCGTTCCCACACATCCATCTCAACATATGCATCTTCGTAACCCCCACCTTTTGGATGCGCTACTTATAAGCCCAACATTGTATATCTTGTAGAGCAACTTTGGTCCTATGGTCTAATGGCATTATGGTATTCCTATAGAATTTTCCCTTCCAACTTTAAAGGGATGTTTTTGTCACATAACACTCCTGTGGCTGCTCTCCATTTAAAAGGATGTAAATCCTTCAATTATACATCCAAATCCAAAATTACAATAATTTTGGAATCTTTTATTTGGAGTAGTGTTGTGATGATTTTGCAATGGCAAAAACCTTTCTTGTTTTGATATGTGGAAAAGGCTGTTACTTGTTAGGATATTTTCTAAAGTTTGTTAGTTGGTTGTTAGGTATTTGTTACACAAAAATTGAAGTACTTCCTTGGTGCGAGAGGAATAGAAATCCGACCTTTGTAGTAGTTTTCTATCTTGGTTAGGTTAGTTTCAATTATAATTGTTTTATTAGATATTTGTTAGAATTAAATTAGTAATTTCGAAGAAAATTAGGGGGTATTAGCTATAAGTACTCGTGAGTTTCATCATTGTAACACATGTGAATTTGATTAAAGAAAATTGTTTTGTTTACTTTCAATTATGGGACTACACTTGTTTAGTTGATGATGTCCAAACACAAACTCTAGTCCATATCCCTTAACTTAAGAATTCGTGAGTTTTGAGAGGAAATCAACGCAAGATTCAAACTAAATTTCGAAAATCTAAATTACATTCCACTAAACTTTTGAGTTTTATTGTTATCCCATTAAATTTCATGTCAAATTGTTTATGCTTTGACTTAGTTGGATTCATTACAATTACAAACATGCATGCATCCTAAATCATACAAGCTTCTATAGTTCAATGATGATAGAGGATTATGGGTACGCAAACAAGTTTGATTAATTTCAAAGTTGGTGATAATAATGATCAAATATGTAGTACCTATGACGGCTTGTTCTTTTCTATTGCGACGTTCTTGGCAAAGTGATCAACAAGTGGTACATAATGGGAAGATTAACGAGTACTCAATTCTACATGAATCTAAACGCTTGATTCTCAAACCATTGCCTCCATGACAATGATACAAGGATTCTCCTAAAACTACTCATAATTGTTTGAGTTTGCGTCATCATGAACCATTGGATTCATCAAACAATAAGAAGGAGAAACATGCAAAAGCTTTATAAATTAGGCATGGTATGATATTGGACGAATGTGATTATGTATGGCTTAGTCTCAATGCTCAAAAGCTGTACTTAGATCACAAGAATGACAATACTAGTGATGAAGGACCGTTCAAAATCGAAAAGAGGATAGGATATGAAACATTAAGGTTTTGTTAAACAGTGGCATGTGTGCTTGTTATGTGAATATAAGGTCGTTCACATCTGGGATATTGTTAGTTTAGTCTATGATTTTTTTTTCTATCATAATTTCGGGTTTTATTCATATCATGCTTTACTGCTTTATTTGAAGCTTTTTTAGGAAGATTGAAGATCATGTTCTCGAAAGTTTTGTGATTTAAGAATTCATTCTTGAAGATTTCACAAAGCTACACAAAAAGAAAGAGCGATGAGTTTATGTGTGTTTTTATTCTCTTCGGGTGGTCCGTGATTTCAAGGATTGTTGTCCCAGTTTACTTAGTTTGTTAGTTTAACATTTTGATTAAAAGGTTGTTAATTGTTAGGATATTTTCTCTTAAGTTTTTTGTTACACAAAAAAAGTGTATTACTTCCTTGGTGCGTAAGGAATTGAAATCCAGCCTTCGTAATAGATTTTTATCTTGTTTTAATTATGGTTTTGTTAATAGATATTTGTTAGGATTTAATTAGTTAATTTCTAGCATAATAAGGGATTATTAGTTTTACATCATGGTACCACACGTGAATTTGATTAATAAAAAATGTTTGTTTACTTTTAATTCTAGTGATTAAGTTGATAAAATTTTCTTAGTAGGTACTACACTCGTTTGGTTGGTGATTGCAAAACACAAACCCTAGTTCTTGTAAAACCTTTGGTAGGTGAATCAAGCCCATATCCCTTAGCTTAGGAATTTTGAGAGGAAATCAACGTAAAAGTCAAACTAAATTTCGAAAATCTAAACTAAATTCCACTAAACTTGTGAGTTTTATTATTATCCCACCAAAATTCATATCAAAAGTGTTTTTTGTTTGAGGGGGTTTTGACTAGAAACAATGTAAGGGTAAGGGTTACCTGCATGTAAAGGTAGTTATTATCCATCCCACTCACCAAAAATATGAAAACGGATTCAAATGTTGTAATCGTTTGTTGTGTCCACCAAAAATTCTATACCAAACACCCCCTAAATTTTAAATGGGGGAGGAGCTAGCAAATTATAATTTATATTTCATCCACCTGAACTTGATGCAATTATATTAACTCACAATTCCTACCCATTTTGAAACTTTGGAACACAATTATGTTGTACTGGTCTTCTTGAGTACCCATGTCTAACATATTGGTCTTATTGAATACCCAAATATAAAACAACCCCTTCAAAATACGTGTGAGTCAACTACCTGATTTCTCTCTCCTTATTCAGTCAACTCACTACTAGCACTTCATCTTTAATCTAGGGCATGTTTGGCAAAATTAGTTGTAGCCGGTGGTTGTAACTTTTGAGGTCAATAGTTCAATTGCTAGGAGTCTTCGACAAAAGTAATAGTTGAAACTACAAAACACGTTTATTACTATTAGCTTTAAGCAAAAGCTACCTTTTTTAGGTTCCAGCAAAAGCTACCTTTTTTAGGTTCAACAAAAGCTACCTAAAAGCTGCCTCTAAAAGATACTTAAAACACTACCTCACCGAACACTAATATTTTTGTAAGGTAGTGTTTTGATTATATTCAAAAGCTAAAAGCTAACGCCAAACATTTGTCAAAGATGTGCATACCAAAAGAATTGAATAATCTCAGTGAAAATCACATAAAACTCAATTACTAACCTCCAGCTATCAACTGGTCTCAATTTACCAATGTTAGGAACAGCTCCAATATAAAGATGCATGTCATGAGTGCGATTCAAATGATGTGGAAGACTGATGCAAAATAGTTATTGCAAAGGGAAGACAGCCTACCCATATGGAAGGAATTGTCATTGCACATTATTAGATCATTAGATCAGCTAGTACTTAAGTTGCAGTTGTCGAGTTTTTTTACTCTTATAGTCTATCCCTTATTGGTTCAATTATCAAATATAATAAGATTATAGTTTTCAAGAAACAAGTGAAAGTGCTACAGCCGACAAAAAAACCTTCCGCTTCCTAATTGATTTACTATGATAGACCCTCGTAAATAGCTTTTCTTAGTCAAAGAGTCAACTTTCCAAATGCAAATAAAGTAAGTAAAACAGGAAGACTGAATTAATTGCTAACGAAGAATGTTGCTTGATTACTTTTATGTTTGCCTGTATTAGGAAATGCACCTTAGGTGGATTTGGTTATTTAATCAAAGAGATGTTGAGGTTGGAAGTATCCAGAAATTAGTGAATGAGTCTTAGAGATTGGCAACCTCAAGTTGCTTAGGAGATTTGTAGCCTCAAGGTACTAGAGAGAGTGATAACCTCAAGCTATTAACTATCCTTGTAATTCATCATTTCGGAAAATCAATCAAGCTTTCAATTTTCCATTAATCTTCAGTTTATTTAACATTTAAGTTAATTACAAATATCAGTCTATAACATGTACTTCATGCAGCTATGTTGTACTAGAGTTAATCATCTAAGACTAGAACCAGGAAAATCTACTTATGTGCCATTAGTATGCTTATACTTGGTAATGTTGGTTTACATAAGAAATAGGAAATTACATGCATATGGAATTTGTAGGTTATGAGATTTTTTCTAAAGTTGTTTGCAATGTGGGAAGTTTCCACAGGTATCTCAACTTACTTAGAGGGGAAACTAGGTAATTAAATTCCTACATTCTGTATGGATTCCTAGAAAATTTCACTTCCCTCATTCCACAATATACTTATCAATCAAACAACTCTCACTATTTGATATTTCTATGTGTTTTATGTCAATCAAAAATTTCCTTAGACAAGTGCATTAAAGCAGTCCAAGTTGTTTGATTTTGTTTCTAAACTAAACAGCATCTGATTTCAATCTCTTAACTAATACTCATGTTGATATAATGAGAATTTAATTTATTTATTTTAGCCAATCATAATTAAGAAAATTTTGACAATGACATTGCATTAATAAATGCTTACAATCAACAACAAATAAAAATGCTTTATACAAGTAGAAAGATTCCAAGAGTAACAAACAAAAGGAAACACCACAAACTGAATACGTAACAAATTTTGGGGAAATGGAGTGAATACTAAGACCCTATCACAATGCTCCATTTGTGCATTGCTAAATGACTACAAATTTTTACAATCAGCAATAGTACTCTATTACAAAAACTTTCTAATTACCTTTGAACAATGTCATTCAAAACAAAGAATAAAGTAAATGAATTTTCAACTTTCAAGCCATTAAAAACTATTTCCTAGCCTAGCAGCAAAATAGTTGTTTTCCTTTTCGCTTTCAACCACCCCATCTATTTCCATAAACAAATTTGTTCTAGTAACTCTAGCGTAATACAAATTTCAGATCGCCTGTTAAACCATGACCAAAATCAAAACTGCAATCTCGTTCAAAAATGAAGAATTAAAACATGAAACAAAGAAAGAACATGGGCACACAAAAATCAGACATGACCCAATTCTACACATTTTGACAGCGACAAGAAAATAAAGGTGGTTTATAAAAAGCTCACCATAGACTTGAAGCAAAGAAGGCACTTATAGGAATTACGCAAGTAGCATAACTGCAAATGAAATAAAGGTTAGAGCAAGAAGGTCTAAAGAAGTTTAAGCAACTATCAAAAAACTATAGGTGCAGATTGCCACTTACATTTCAAATGTCATTTTGACAGGAGACACAACCTGCATTGCATAATGATCAATTCATATCACATTACCAGTCTTTTAATTTTTGCATTCGTACAGAATAGGTAGGCTTGATATACAGTCAATTCCAAAGAAAAATTGAAAGACAATGTATCTCAGGAGTAGGAAAGAAATGAAGTGCAATTAACATAAAGGCAAGTTCTTTATAGTTATACTGTCCGACTCAGGCCCTTCATATATTTTTAATTCATTATTAAGCCGTTAAACAATCCTACTTTTTTAGACTTGAACATTCAGCCCAATCAAAATCACTGAAATCCCAGTTTCATCAGAAAAGCAGTGCTTGGAATTTACTTCTCAATTATCAAGGCTTTTCATGAATTATGACATCTACTTTTTGCACTTCACCTACTTGGCTATTTTCATTGCATTGATCTGTCATTTATATTAATTAAATCAGCATGTCTAATGCCTTTTTTTCCGGACATAGATCGCCTAAAGACAAAGCAGGAATGATAGTAAAGGAAATAAAAAGTAAGTCGGAGACAAGATAAGTAAAGATGAAATCAACTGAATACAAAGACTAAAACTCCGATTACTCAAAATCCATACCTTGAATACACGGACAAGAAAGAATGCCACCAATCCAGAAAACCCCATATGAACCATTGTCAGTGTTATGGGGAATGGAAAACTGAAGTACTTTGGAGAAAGAACCCACTGCAAATTAATTTACAGATCAAAGGGTTCAAAATTTTATGCAGATGACTAAGGCAGACTAAATAAAGATAATCAATGGTAAAACTGCCAGAATGTTAGCATTTATGCAGAGATAGATTGTATGAAACAAAAAAACCTCAATTATTCAATTAATAACTAAACTTTCCACAAGATTAGTACTAATCCCACCTACTCAACCCTTTCCCAAAGTCCATTTTCAAATTCCCCTACACACACATGCCAGATGCATTCTTTCTTGCTCACCTTGGTCAGCCATACCATAAATTGTTTACACACCCTTGTGGAGATGAACTTCGACATTAAATACAAAAGAAGTGCACAACATGTTCACCGATGTCCAACAATGTATCGTATTACTATTTCTATCCAACAACAAAACATTTTAGACAGTGAGACAAGGTAAATGCAGATAAAAACGCATCTAGCTTACCCCAAACTGATGAAAATTATAAAAATGCTTACACTTCTATGAAAGAGTAGGTCCTGCCTATAAAGAACTAAACCCATGTCCACGGGATTAATCTAGTTTTTCTATAAAACAGAGTCTATTGTCCCATATATTAACTACCCCTACCATTTGCTTCAGAATGTTATGTAGAATTGATGGCAGAGAGCATGCCCAGCCATCCTCGTAAATTAAAATTTACATAATAGCATAAAGGACCGAAATTATTTCAAAAATAATTGAAGGCACAATGTAATGGAGATGGACACCCAACTAAATTTGAAGCACCATAGCAAGTCATGGAAAAACACCCTTTTCCTTCTTTTTTAAATTCACGATGTAAGAGTACCAAGAATCATGAAACTAGCAACAACATACTATATCTTCTGTTCAAAGCTATTTTGGAGATTATAGGATCATGCTTAACTGACTTGCATTCCTTTTTCCTCTGCATATAGTATTATATGTTGCCAATCAAGAACCAATAATTGTAACCCATAAAAGCTCTTACATGAAACACATGACTGCTACAGTCACGGAGAAATTTACTGGTGGAAAGATCACTAGTATACCCCACATCTACAGGGTACAGACTTCTGCGTACCAAAGCTTATTCATGCTCCAATAAGGGTTGGACTGTATTTATTCTGTCTTTTGTATTCTGGCAGACGAAGAACAAGATTTTAAGAATTTTCAACTTGAACGGTATACCAACTCCAAAAGAAGGCAACCAAATGATGGCATTGTAAGTAGATCCATAAGGCCAGTGTAGCATTATTGTCCCTTATACATATAACCTCATTGCCCCTAGAATGATTATACAGTCGGCTCCAATACTGCATGAACCATATATGCTATTCTGTGGTCATCAACTACGATCCTACCCCTACATTCCCTTTAGGATTCTTTTGGTATAAAACATCTTCAGATGGGGCATGGAAAACCTTTTACATTGGAAAATTCATTCTCATAAAACTTTTTCATTGTTTGATTGCACATAAAATGATCTTCCATTTTAATGATATTATATGATTAGTTGCACCAAAAATCAATACCTTCAATTGTGAAGGAAAATGTTTTCTTTCCCATTTTGATGGAAAATATTCTCCTTCCAATCTTAGAGTAAAATTTATTCATTAGGATGAAAAATGATTTTTCACCCCATGTTCTACACCACAATAATTTTAATCACCAAACCAAACAATGTAAAATGGAAAAGCAGCTTTTAGGGAAACTAAAAAGCTTTTACACCCAACAAAACAGACCCTTCTTCAAGAGCCACTGGCTCATACAAATCCCATTTTTATTATCCTCCTTAACTCAATCTATCCACGTCATACTCAGTCTCCCTCAATTCAAAGATCACCACGATCCAAACTCTCAACTGTGCTTACTACTGCATCTTGCAGTTACCATCATATTATAAAGTAAATTATGCAAACAAATCATATCATATTATCCTAATACACTCATTTTATACGAAATTTCAAGTAGCTTGCCGACAGCTAATTCCACAATAGACTAAAGTGCATGCACTTAGCAGTTTTTAAGCATTCAGATTCAATTGTGGGTAAAACAAAAACATGGGATCGCCCTAAGCACTATGTTCCATAAAAGTCTTATGAACAACAAGCTATACCAAGAATCAAATGCCATTGATCTCATGCATAAAAGTAAACTACCGACACACCTAGGGATTTAGCTTAGCATGTATAGTGCGTATGTAGAAAGATCCTCCTCAATAAAACAAATCTTGTAAAGTGTAAAACATGCTTGGCAATCAAAGTATTAATTTAAAATGAAGAAAAGAAAACTTATCCGTAATCATGTTACCTTATTGTACAGTATAACAGCTGATGAAAGCAAAATGTAGATCAATAAGTACAAATAGGTCAGTGCAAGTGACGTGTTGATCATTTTCGCTTACTTCTCTATATATTCATAAAACAATTTCTTCTTGAAAAAATGTGTTCAACGATCTTCCAACTATGTGAAAACAAAGCGAGTATACATCTTCTTACGAACCTAAAATCAAATCAATCAAAGATTTCGTAAGCGAAAATCAGATATTGAACCCTAGATCTTGAAATGGGTTTCTGAGATTGAAATTTAAAAAAAAAATAAAAAAAAAAAAAAAAAAAAAAAAAAAAAAAAAAAAAAAAAACCTCACATACAAAGCTGCTTCAATAAAAGGAAGCAGAGAAGCCGCTTCAATGTAACAGAGGAAGCTCAGAAGCAGCTTCAATGGAGAACTCGATATACGTTTTAATGGAGAGAGGGAGCCTTAGAAAGATTATTTTTCTCTTTTTATATATGAAAGGGATGGTTGCTGCTACGAGTATTTTAAGGCGATGGTTCTAATTTTCTAATCTAATGGCTCAGCGATATGGTTTTTCAAGAGGGTTTTGTATGAATCCGGTTGATGTTTAGTGTGCACCCAACTTTTTTAAATAATATATTCCCTTTGTCTTTTTAGGTGCAACAACTCATTTTTCATACTTGTTGAAACATATTTTAAATAATTTATAACTTTAATTATATACTTGTATAAATTATAAAAACTATATATTAATAAAGTGCACACTAAGACGAATCAAACGAGATCCATATTGAATATATTACTTTTTATACATTGATCATAAAAGTAAATCAAAGCTTAAAAGATGAATAGTGCAACTTTTACAATGTTACAACTTAAAAAACGAAGGTAGTATTACCTTTGTTTTTTATGGAAAAAATTTATAAAAATAATCTAAATTTTAGTCGGTAATTTAATAAATGACCCAACTCTCGTTTATTTACTTTTGGACTCAACCTTGAATCATATTTTGTTTTTAAACTAACTTACTGGTAACCTGATTAGCCGGTTAATTTATTTGTTTTTTTTCCTTGTTTATAACGTTAACTAGTTTTTCTGTCCAGCGCTGCCTCGGCCACCATGTTTAATATACGTGTAGCAATGAGAAAAGCAATTAAAGTGCGATCTTAGTATGTCACGTTTGATTTTTACTAGGCTTAGTTAGTTATTTGTTGTTGTTATACTAAGCAAACTATTAAAACAATATATTTAAAAGTCACCAAAAACATCTAGTTGGGTTGATAATTGTGTTGAATTTCCTTACATTAAATTCGATTTTCGTTAACATTATATTTTTGGTTGAATAATTGGGTATAACTTATGTGCCTTACGTACGTGGCACAATTATGGTGAGGATTGAGGAGGCTTAGAAGGCGCACATACGTTGTCTCAAACGCCTTTTTTAAATGATGAGAGAAATAGTTAAAATATTGTTTCGAGACAATATATATTAAAAATAATCTATAAGATATTAAAAACACTTGGGTGAGTTGGTAGAGTTTGTTTACTTCAACTTAAAATTAGTTCAGCTCCGTTCAGTTTATTTCAATTCAGCTCTTCTTTAATTTTGCTACTCATTAATCCTTCGTAAAAAACTTTCAGTTCAGTTCAGCTCCAATCAGTTCAGTTCAGTTCAATTCAGCTGTTTTCAGCTGAAGTAAATAAGCCCTAATTGGCTTGAATTACGTAATAGAGGTCATGGGTTCAATCTTTGTTGCTATTATACTTTTGGATATATTGTATCATATGTTGCATATGTGGCACAAAGTTGGAAATAGCTTGTACACGTGGTGCTATGTAGGTGAAAGATGAGGAGATTACGTGGCGCATTTACATTGTCCGGAACGCCTTTTAATGTATAGTATGATTAAGGTTATATGGTATTTATTTAAGGAAAAAACATAAACTTCCATTAATATAAATTGGAGTTGAACTTTAAATGTTCAATTGATCCATAAAAAACCAACAGTAATGGTGATTTTAAGTCTTTAAAAAATAATCAACAAACTCAAAACCCACATCATTCCCAAATCAACAAACCCCCTTTTCTATCCTCCTCACAGTATAGCTTTCTCCCTCCTCTCTGCTCTAATGTCATCATCTTTTTTAATGGCACCTCTTCATCTCTTGTCCGCCATGGATGATGTCCCATTCCGCCACTCCTCTTTTCGTTTGAAGCGACGTCGTTTTGCCGAAGCTTCTGCAGAATGCTAAGTTTGAGCTTCTGGTCAAATTAGTTTCCAATTAGTTTTTGTTAAACAAAAAGTTGATGAAGAAATTGAGAAAATTGATAGTAATGTTGAGGTTACTGGTGGTGAGTTTGGTACTAGTTTTGTGAATTTGCCAAATTTCGTGTCGATTTCGCAATTGTTTTCGGGTCCTTTTCTTGGATGGTAAGGCTTTGATTTTCGGTGTTCAGGTTCATTAAATTTAGATTAATATGAATTTTGTTCTTAATTATTAGTCGAAACACAATTTTGATTATTGTTTGGATAATTGGAGCTTATTAAGAAATTGTTGATTATTGTATTATTGTATGGTGGGTGGTGGCTTTACGGTTCTTCATCAACAATTTCGGTGGTTTTTTAATTTTTAGTTTATTTTCATGGTTCTTGGAAAGAAAGAGTAAGAGAAAAATAAAAAAAATAAAAAAAAGAAGGAGAGCACATTCAAAGTCAACAAAAAAAATGCAAAAAATGACCTATTTCACCTGCTAATAAGCAGATTTATCTAATTTTACAGGTAAATATTTACATGGGTCCAAAGACGGAAAATATGTTTCAAAGTTAGGTCCAAAAATGAATAAATGAAAGTTATAACACTTTGATTTCCTATTCACAAATAATACATAAACGTTGCAATTAATAAGAAATAAATGTAGTAATTATTTTCTAAATAATATAATGGCCTGTTTGGTTTTGGGAAATTCATTTCAAATGTTGGATTTGCCCAATTACAATGTTTGGCAAATCATAAAAACTTTAAATCTGAAATCGGCCCAATTCCAAGCCCATTGTAACATAACAATATACAAGGAATTTGAAATGTAACCAAAACCCAAGTCATTTGAAATCCAACATAACAATTATAGTCAAAGCTTTCTCTCGACATTTCTTCGACCCCTTTTGCTCTTCTTCCTCTTCGACATATCTCCTTTTCTCTCTCCTCCATTGAAGCTTTCTCAAGGTTTTTACGAGCTTCTTCAACTTACACGTCTATTCTATCTCGCGAAGTTTCTCTCTCTAAGGTATATTTCTCTAATCACTTTAAATATTAGTATCAATTTTCAGTTTTTTCTTTGATTGTTTGTTTGAACTATTTGCTTCTATTATTTGTGAATTATTTGCTTCAATTTGCTTGAATTACTGCTCGAATTATTGATTGAAGTTGTGCTAGAATTTGTGAGGGTTTAATTTGAGAATTAGTTTGATTTTTACACCAATTTTACTAGGGTTTTGCTGATATTTGCTCGAACCTGTGTGTTAATTTTGTTGATAATTTTTTGTTATGTTTGCTCGAATTTGCTTGAATTATTGCTGGCATTATTGATTGAATGTATATTTTAGGGTTCAAAAGTTTAATTAGGGGGTTTAGGGTTAGAGTTAGGGTTACATTTGCTCTGATTTAATTGATTGTTATTCTGTTTTGATTTAATTGTGTAATTTGGGGTTTTTGGATATTGATGCCTATTATATTGTGTGTATTTTTGTAGTAATTATACTACATGTTGTCGCAAATGGTAACTCATAGAGTTAGAACTACTCTTGAGTACACTTATCTTTTTACTGCTATCACTTTGTTCGCTATTCTTGTTGTTATGCACGCTAATTTCATTCAACAGGTTTGTTTTTCTTTTAATTATTCTTCCTTTTTTAAGAATTATTAGTGAATTTTCAGTATGATTGTTGATTTTTGAGAATTTTGTAGGTTTTTGATGATTAATGAACTTTTGATTTCAATTTGTCGCATTTATAGTAGTTATGCTGAATTTGAGAAGTAGAAAGTAGTTACTTTAGTTTCCGATTATTGGCGCCGAAAATTTTAGTTTGTTGAAGTATTGTTCATTGTTGATGCTTGAATCATGGATTATTATCGAATTTTTCTGTCTGTTGAATAATTACAATAAAAATTAACCAAGCAAAGGCCGAATTGAAGGAGAAGATAAAAAAGAGTGCAACAAACATAACTATTACGGAACTAGGGAGTAACAGTAACAAGTATAGGATTACAAATTGCGTAAGCTAAGTGAGGTAACTCTGAGTAATGAAACACAATACTAACAAGTATTAGTAAATACTACTTCATATATATGATACCAAGAAGAAGCAAAGATTGAATTGAATAATTAAAATAATAAATTAATTCCCAACAAGTGATCAGAATATATATCTATATGCCTCAGTTACCTGACAAATAGCTTAATAGCAGTCTATATAACCTGTGTTTGTTAAGTTTTCTCTATGTTATGAAGCATGTAGCTTTTGTCATGTTGTTGCCGTCCCTCCACATTATTCATCACTTTCTTACATTACTACTTACTTATATATATACCTTCTTATTATCATTTTTTTACTTACCACGTTAGCATCATTATATTGTAATTATATCCACTAAATTTGATCATGGCTATCCAACATGGCATACATAAATTTGATTATATGATTATTGTTTGACTTTACTGGTTTTTGATAATGGTTATATGTATCTCTTTGCTTATAACATGAGCACTCTTGCTTATTGCTGATTTTAGTACAATTTATGTCATAAACGAATTAATCTCTTTGCTTATTATTTAAGTGTTGTTGGGAAACCTATGTAATACCCCGTATTTTTGAGGAATTTTTACGTATTAAATACGTATTTATAAAGTATATTTTAAGTATTTTATTATTTAAATAAATAAGTTTTAATAATTGTTTAAATGAATTTAATATTTAAACAAAGGTTTATAAATTATTTCAATAAGTTTTGAGAGTTTTATAAGAGTTTAAATTATTTTAAAGTGTTCGAGAATTTATTAAAGGGTTTTCGAAGTTTTAAAAAAAATAATGGGTTTTAAATGGGTATTTTATATTATTTTAAAATAAGCCCAATTCTACTCTAAGCCATAAAGGCCATTTAAAAACCTAAACTAATCAGAAAATTCTGATTAGTTGCCCTATAAATAGCTTTAAACACCCAAATAAATCATACTTTTAATCTGTCTCTAAAATCCTAAAAGCAAAACACAAAACAAAAACAAAAAAAAGGGGGAGAAAGATTTTCCGGGAAAAAAGGGGGGAGAAGCTTGCCTCGAGAATCGTGCCCGGGACACCGCCAGGACCGCCTCGCCAAACCACCGTTGCCACCACCGGCGGCCCTACTCCTCCCCTATTTTGGTAATTTTCGAACTTTTATAAAAAAAAAAATTCTTTTTCCTTCTTTTTGATTCAATCTTGCAAAATCATGTCCATACTTATGTTTAATCATGTTTTTATGAGTTTTAATCATGTTTTAGTAAAGTATGAATTGTTTTAAGGCATGAATTAATTTTGTTGTTCATGAAATTATAAATTAGTGTTTAAAATTAATGAAGTTATGATTTTATGAATTTTTATGTTATAAACTTTGATATTATGATTATAAATTATTGATTGGTGAATTTATGATGATGTTATTAAGTTTAGATTGATTTTTAAGGGTTTTAAACTTATTTTATAAAGCTGTCCAAATTTTATAATCATGAATTTGAGATGAATAAATATTATGAACATGTTTTAGCATATGAAAAATTGTTCCAAAGCCTAGATTGACTTCATAAATATGTTAGTAGATTGTAGAAGTGTTTTGGCATGAAAGCATGGTGTCTTTATAGGTTTTTCATGACTTTAAAGTTTATAAATAAATCTGAAATTTTAATAAAAACAAGTTAAATTGAGTCTTAAGTGTCCTAATTGTACTAGTATAATCACACATCAATTCTATATGAATCTATATAAATTTTAGTATGGTTTATGAAGTTTAAAAGTGATTTTAAGCATGTTTAACATGCTGTCCAAATTTTATAAATTAATTAATTAGGCCTTTAAAGTATATAATTAGCATAAATTGATCATATAAGTTAAGTATTACATTGTATGATTGATTTATGTTGTTTTTAAGGTTTTTCATGGAGTTTTGATTATTCTAAATTGCTGTCCACTTTTCTAAAGTGACATAAAATAAATGTTGAGGTTTTATAAAGCTTAAACATGTTTCTGAAAATTAAGTAAGGTGGTGTTGTGGGGTATTTTCTATTGACATGTGGCCTGGTGTTTCAGTGACATGTGGCCCATTAATTGGGTGACACGTGGCCCAATATGAGAGTGACATGTGGCGATACTAAGTCAGCTGAAAAAGGATGACACCTAGGTCTACGGGACAAAGCCCATCACTATCAGGCCCACCAAGTTAACCTAACAGTCAATCCAACAATCATGGATGTGACATGTGTCAACATCTTATGCATGGTGCAGTTCTCGAGAAGCCTATAAAATAGGACCTCTTTTTACTGCTTTAGGGGACAGATTTACGTCAGCAAACAGAAGCATTCATAATTAAGAGTTTCTCTGTCTAGGGTTAGAGTTTTCTCTCTCAAGATTACTGTTAATTGACTGTTCAAATTGTAATTATTCATTAAATATATGATTATATAAAAGCTAATCACTCTGTGTTGTAGCATTGTATTTGAGTCCACACATTTCCCTCGATATTATCGAAAACAGGTGGCGCCGTCTGATGGGACTGGATACTATACAATGGCTTCACAGGGTATCCCTATAGAAGGTATTAGTGGAGGATGACCAACCTCCTCGAAGGGAGGGGAAGGCCCCCCAAGGGGAGGCTCAGTTTGAGGACCATTCCCCCACAAAGGAAGCTCCGGTATCCATGGCGGAGTTGAAAGAGATGATGTCTGAATTTAGGCACTCGCTTGTTTCTCAAGTGAAGAGCTTGGTTCTCCAGTCCACTAAGATCCCCAAGACTAAAACTAAGTCCAAGACCAAAAAAGTGGCGGGGATAAAAACTCCAAGGAGAGGAATCATTGAAATTATTTCCACTAAGACTCCTGAGGTCGACTGGAAAAAAGCTACTCAATGTGCTAGATAAGCGAGGATGACTCGCAAACCCAAAAGGGAGTGATCACAAACCTTCCTAGATGCTAGGGATTAACTGCATGCCAAGAGGTTGGAAAAAGAGATGGGTGCGGCCGCTTCTGAAGCAGCATCCACTACTTTGAAGTCTGACACGGATATCAATCCTCGCTGGGGGCAAGGGACTCACCATTACGAACGACACCAAACGTCCTCGCCTATCCCGAGAAGTACAGAGCTCTATCATCCAAAAAAGGGGTATGAAGACGAGGAAGTGGAATATATCCCGGAGCATCATCAATCACATCGGGAACCACAAGCGAAACGTGAAGTGGTACCCTCTCATACACCAACAAACAATCAGCTTCCCCCCCGACCATGGGGTGGAAGTCTCCCTTCTCAGTTGCCATCCTAACTGCTCCTAAAGTAGGAAAGGTTAAGGCTCTCAATATAGACCCCTATGATGGTACAACTGATCTGGATGACCACTTGTCCACTTACAAGCATTTGATGTATGCTCAGTCGGCTGATGATGCCACCTGGTGTAAGTATTTCCCTGCTACTCTGAAGGGGGTAGCCCAGCGTTGGTTCAGCACTTTACCTGAAGGTAGCATTAACAATTTTACTGAATTAAGTATGATCTTCTCTCATCACTTCATGGCAAACAAGCATGAAAGGAAGACAAGTATGCACCTAGGGAAGGTGATACAAGGTCCTAATGAAAGTTTGAGGTCGTATGTATAGAGGTTCAATTTGGAAATGCTGCAAATACCTGATCTTTCTGAAGGGGTGGCCTTTGACAACTTTGTCAAGGGATTACATTCTTCACGGTTTAAGTTTGATGTGGTGAAGAAGGGCATCCGAACCCTTTTGGAAATTTTGATGGAAGCCGAATCATACATTCATGCTACTGAGATCTGCTCCACAACCAAAGCCGAAAAAGTTGAGAAGAAAGAGAAATCTCACCCCAAGGCATCTGAGCCTAGCCCGACTAAGAGGAAAGACGAGAAAAGACAGGGTGTTGGATCATTGGAAATTCCACCAAGGACACCCCACCTAACCCATATAAGAGGGCTAGGGTGTACGAACCTGCCTATGAGTTTACCAAGGACTCATACCACATCCTCATGGAAATTAAGGACAAGTTCGAATTTGAGGCTCCTCAACCACTGAGAGGGCCAGCCCGTTTCCGAAACAACAACAAATATTGTCATTATCATAAGGATGTGGGCCATGATACCAATGATTGCAATAACCTGAAAAGGTTGTTGGACAAATTGGCAGGGAAGGGTATGCTGGATCAATATGTTGTAAAGTCGAAGTATAAGTTTCAAAGAAAAGGCATAGACAAGGCCATCGATGACCCTAACACCGACTCGGATGTAGTGCATGTGATTGCTGGGGGGTTTGCCTCTGGAGGTATTACCATAAAAGGGACGAAGGAATACCTAAGAAATCTTTCCCAAGTGGGGGTTCCCAGCAAAAAAGAGAATGATGAAGACTTCCCTGATGTTATGATCTGTGAGAAAGATAGGGGTGAGGTGAGAACTCCCCATGATAACCCTCTAGTGGTTGAAATGAAGGTAGCAAATCTGCGAGTCAGACGAATCCTTATAGATACTGGCAGCTCAACAGACATCATAAGTATGGCCTGTTTGGAGAAGTTAAAATTCCCTGAAAATACTCTCCAGCCAATAAGACATCCAATTATTGGTTTTGGGGGCGGTATAATCCATCCTGTTGGCTCGGTTACCCTGCCAATAAGGGTGGGTACCAAGGAGCAACCAAAAAATCTCTTTGTGAGATTTCTTGTAGTTCATGAGTAAATGGCGTATAATATCATTTTGGGGAGACCCACCTTGAATTTCGATCAAAGCAGTAGTAGTTCTTCACCTTATGTTGATGAAGTTTGTTTGTAATGATGGGACAATCGGCACTCTGGGGGGTGATCAACAGACTGCAAGGGAGTGTTACTTGACGATGTTAAAGGCATCAACCCCCAATCAGGCCAAAGAGAATGCACCGCAGGCCAAGAAGCGGAAGACAGATAAGAATGAGCCTAAGCCGGTTATGATCATTCGTGATATATGCATGCCGGATGAGTTGAGGCCTCAGCCAGCGGGGGAGTTTGTTTAGGTTTGCTTAGAAGAAGCAAANGTTTTCTCAAAAGAAGTAAGACCTGACAGTGTTCTCAAGATGGGACAAGTACAGGCTCCCGAACAGCAAGAGAAAATGGTAAATTTGTTGAAGGAATTCAACGATGTGTTTGCCTTCCATGTGAGTGAAATGCCGAGCATAGATCCCGAGGTAATGGTTCATCATCTGGAAGTCAGGCCGGATGCTAAGCCTGTTAGACAGAAGAAGAGAAACCATGGAGAGGCAAGAAACAAGGCAGCAGCCGAGGAGGTCCAGAAGTTGTTGGACGCTGGGTTCATTCGTACATGTGACTATCCTGACTGGGGTCTTAGTGCCAAAGCCCAATGGGACATGGCATATGTGCGTTGACTACACCGATTTGAACAAGGCATGCCCCAAGGACAGTTTCCCTTTGCCTAAAATTGATCATTTGGTTGATTCGACGGTGGGGCATGCCCTGATGAGCTTTATGGACGCAAACTCTGGGTTTCATCAAATTCCATTATGGCCAGATGATCAAAAGAAAATGGCTTTTGTGACCGAGTATGGGCTATACTGTTACAAGGTGATGCCCTTTGGTTTGAAGAATGCACCAGCCACGTTCCAAAAGCTCGTCACCAAGGTCTTTAAGGATCAGCTGGGAAGAAATGTTGAAGCCTACATTGATGACATTATTGTAAAAAGCAAAGGAAAGGAGGATCATGTGAATGATTTGAGAGAAACTTTTGAAAACCTTCGCAAGTATAATATGAAACTAAATCTAAAAAAGTGTGTTTTTGGAGTGGATTCTGGAAAGTTTCTTGGATTTTTGATTGATCAAAGAGGAATTGAGGCAAATCCGGACAAGATACAAGCTGTCACTAATATTACTTCTCCACGCACTGTGAAAGAAGTCCAACGGTTGACCGGATGTCTGGTGACACTTGGTAGGTTTTTGTCTAAGTCTGGAGACAAGTGCCACTTTTTCTTCGACACTATTAAGAAGAAAGCAAAGTTCGAATGGACGGAGGATGCTGAACAAGCCTTGATACGCCTAAAATCTCATTTACATACCTTACCACGGCTTGTCAGTCCCTTACCCAAGGAACCCCTTTATATGTATCTTGCCATTTCAGAGTGGTCGGTTAGTGTAGTTCTGGTGGCAGAAAGGGAGGGGGTGCAGATGCCAGTTTATTTTGTAAGTCATGTCCTCAGAAATGCGGAGCTAAGGTATTCCGAGGTTGAAAAGTTTGGTCTAGCACTTTTCATGGCTTCAAAGAAGTTAAGGCCATATTTTATGGCACACCGCATTGTCATATATACCGATCAGCCGTTAAAGCTACCATTCACCAAAATGGAGTCTTCGGGAAGGATGCTCAAGTGGGCGATAACACTATGAGGGTTTGACTTGGTATTTGAACCTCAGAAAGCTATAAAGGGGCAGGCGTTGGCGGATTTCATAGCAGAACTGACAAGGCCTCAATTCCCACCAAACCTTTCAAGGGTATGGAAAGTCCATGTTGATGGGTCCTCCACCCAAAATGGCTGTGGAGCAGGGCTGATTTGTGAATCTCTAGAAGGAGATAAGTATGAGTATGCTCTTCGTTTCAAATTCCATGCCTCCAACAACGAGGCTGAGTACGAAGCTGTTTTGGCAGGCGTTCAGATGTGCAAAGCGGCAGGTGCCGAAGAAATTGAAGTGATTTCTGATTCACAGTTAGTTGTAAGTCAAGTTAATGGAGAGTATGAAGCTAGGGATGATACCATGGCTCGATATTTGGAACTTGTAAAAGGGGAACCAAGGTTTTGAAACATTTCTTTATCACACAAGTGCCCAGATCTGAAAATCATCAGGCGGATGCCCTTTCAAAATTAGCTTCTTCAGCACTTTCCGACACCCCCAGGACGATATTCTGGGAAGTTAAACAACAAAGAAGCATTGATGTATTGGAAGTCCAGGTGCTGGATAGGACTTCCACATGGATGAATGATATCTGGGCATACAAGCTGAATGGCACACTACCAGCTGATCGGAATGAAAAAAAAGTGTAAAAAAAATGCTGAAAGGTTTGAGATTATCAATGGGGAGTTGTTCAAGCGGGCATATTCCAAGCCCTTGCTTAAGTGTATCACACCAGAGGCTGGACGGGAAGTTCTGGATGACTTGCATAGAGGGGTATGCAGCAACCACATAGGTGGAAGGGCCCTAGCAGAAAAAGCATTAAGGCTTGGTTATTTTTGGCCAACCCTAAGCGAGGATACGATGAGGATGGTGAGGTCATGTGACAAATGTCAAAAGCATGCCCCATCAATCCATCAACCAGCAAACTTTCTAAACCCCATCGATAGTCAAATACCTTTTGCAAAGTGGGGAATGGATATCTTGGGTCCCTACCCTCCGGCGTCTGGACAAAGAAAATATGTTTTTGTGGCAGTTGACTATTTCACGAAGTGGGTCGAAGCCAAAGCGGTGAAGAATATCAAAACGAGTGATGTGAAAACGTTCATCTGGAAGTTCATTCTAACTAGGTATGGTATGCCGCGGGCCATGGTGTTTGACAATGGTAGGCAGTTTGAAACAGATAAGTTAAAAGACTGGTTGGCTGATCAAGGTGTATCAAGTTACTTTGCCTCAGTAGGTTACCCGCAAGCAAATGGTCAGGTAGAGTCATTTAACAAAATCATCACTGTGGGAATCAGAAAGAAGTTGGAGAAGGCGAAGGGTTCATGGGCTGATGAGCTGCACAATATTTTATGGTCAATACGTACCACAGCTAAGAACTCCACTGGGGAGACACCTTTTCTCCTTGAGTATGGGGCAGAAGTAGTCTTACCAATTGAGCTATGTGAGCCAACCCTCTGTGTAATGCTATATGATGAGGAGGCCAACTGGGAGGCCATGAAGATTGCATTAGATTTGCTACCAGAAACAAGGGGCAATGCCACCCTAAGGCATGAGATATATAGGTTAAGAATGACTCGGGCATACCAGAAGAAGGTTAAAATTCGGCCACTCAGAAAGGGGGATTTTTTATTGCGCAAGATGGAAGCCGTAGGGCGAGCCAATGAGGAAGGGAAGTTAACTCCGAACTGGGAAGGACCATACCGTATTGTTGAATAAATTCGGGACGGGACATACCGTCTAGAAACGCCAAATGGAGTACCAGTCTTAAGGACTTGGAATGCTGCTAATTTAAAGAAATACCATTTCTAGCATGCCTTAGAGGTTGTTTTACAACTAGGCAGCCTGGAAACCCTAAAGCCAAAGATGTTGCTTGGCAGCTAGGCCTCTTTTTGTATTTGCCTTAGATGTTTTGTACTTAGCCATTTTAATGACTAAACTTGATTACTTGGTTCAGTTAAATGCATAATTGATTCCGTTCTTGTTCATCACTTAGGTGCTAAATATACAGGATAAACAGAGAAGTTCATAGTGATCCCCTGTCTAATTACAGTCACTCACAGAGAGCAGCTCGGACAACACAGTTTTCTCCCTACCATAACAATAAGAGAAGGACACCAATAGTCCCGAAATCTCCAAATTTTTTTATAGGTTAAGAGTTTGGCCACCCATGCCTTCTCGTCCCAAAGTTGGCTTACATCTTGTTGGCCACGTAAGGCCAATAGGTAGCTAGCTTACTCAAATTCTTACCCGGTGTTTAGTGACTGTGGAGGGATATACGTTGTAGAGATCCAATTCGGCATGTATAAGCCGCATTGGTAGCAATCTCATACTTCATTGCAAAGACCCAACTCGGCATGTATAAGCCGCATTGGTAGCAATCTCGCACTTCAATGCAAAGACCCGATTCGGCATGTAGAAGCCGAATTGATAGCAATATCAAACTTCATTTCAGAAGACCCAATTCGGCATATAGAAGTCGAATTGGTAACAAACTCAAAATTCATAATTAAGACCCAAGTCGGTATACAGAAACCGAATTGGTAGCGAATCCAATGCATTTTCCAACACACTTATTAGGTACTAAAAGGCCGAATTGGTACTTACCTACTGCTACTCACCTAGATCTCATCCGGTGTTTATATAACTCTACAACTTAATATCAACATACACGGTATGGATATATCCACTCGGGATCTAAAAGCCAAAAAGCTCATAAGTTTACTAACTCTATAGTCTACACTTTGGTGTAACGGATGTGACTGACACTGACGTGTCACTAAGAATCACGAATGAATCCCCACACTTAGAAATTGCTGGAATTGAAATTGCTGAAGGCTCCAGTTACACAACTCCCTCGACATTGATCAAGGGAGATGGAGACCGACACATTCACAATTTCAGGGGCAACAAAGTGTTTGGCATAATTCAAATTTGAACAAGGGGATAGGGTTAAACTATGAGGATTGCCGAGTGATCATCCTTACTTCAGAAATGCAAATACAAAAATGAACACCAGATTGCGAAATGAAATGCAAAAGTGAGTAAACCCAATAATATATGATAATACAAAAGAAAACATCATATATATATAGCAAATGACTTGGTGTCCAAAAGCACCGAACCATTAATATTCAAAAAGTCTGGTAAGTGAATTACCAGACCAAATCATTGTCAAAAAATTACAAGCTGGAAACAAAAAGACCAGCCAATACCCAAAGTTTGATAAAATCTAAGAATATTAAAAAGCTTGAAGGAAGGGGGGAGGAGCTTCATTCTTCGTCTTCTTCCTCATCATCATCGTCCTCCTCAGGCTCCTGGAAGAAAGGCTCGGGCTGCCTAGCAGCATCTGCAGCAACCTTCAAGGGAGCCCAATCCAGATAGGGCTGGAACCATGAGAAGGCGTTTTCAGGGAAAGCTTTTTCCCACGCCACCTGAACCAACTTTTGTTGAGCAATTTCAGCCTCCTGGACGGCAGCTGCAATCTTCACTGGGACGAGCAGGTTGGCCTGCTCGTGCTCCTGAACAACTTGGTTCAACGTCTCCTTCTCTTTGAGGAGGGATGCATTCTCCTTCTCTAGGTCATCAGCCTTTTCAGCCGATGCCTTCCATTGTTCAGCATTGGAGAGGGCATCCTCCCTCTCCTTTATGAAAGCATCCCTCTCTAGTTCCACCTCGCTACATCTCGCCTCGGCCTTAGCAAGTTCGGCCTGGAGGTTGACAATGCTGGCCGCCTGTGCATCCATGGTAGCACGAGAGGTTAGGTCAAGTTTACAAGTGCTAAACATGGCGGTATCAATCACCGTCTTTACCTCTCCCCGAGCCTCCTTAAGCTCTCGCTCAGTTCGGGCTTTCCATTCTTTGGCTGCATCTAGCCGAATGATAGCCTGCACTTAACAAATTCAGTTAGAAGAATGGGAGGAATACATACTAATAAAGGACGAAATTGAATGGGTAAACATACCTCCAGGAGAGCATATTGCATAGGATTGATCGCCCCCTCATAACAATTCTTCATAGAGCTTTGGAATTCAGGAGGGACGATCTTCATTATCTCCTTGATGAGCTTCGGCCTCTCGGGGCCGGGGATGCCTTGAAGAGGATGAAGGTAGTCACCCTCCTCTCCTTCGGTCTCTGCCGATTCTGCAATAACCAAAGGCAGTGGTTTAGAGCCCTCAGAACCTTGCGATCCAACATCACTTGCTTCTGCAAGTAATGCTTGCACACGGTCAGTAAAAAACTTACCACCAACACGGGCATGGAGATTCTGTGCCAGTTCTTGCACAGATGAAGGGATGACTTCTTTGGCCCCTTGACTAAGGCCAGCCAGAGCATCGGAAGAAGGAGCGGCAACCCCCTCTCTCCCCTTCCGGGAGACGCCAGTCAACACCACTGCTCCGATTGGAGGAGCAGTAGTAGACACTTCCGCCTCCGCAACGTCCCTCTGATGAGGCTTCTTGCTCTTTTTAGTAGAAGCCGAAATGGCCGGCCTCTTCTTGCTAACCTTCCTTGTCACCTAGGAAGGGGCACCACTCTCCTGAAAAGGACACAAGAAACAAGAGATGAGTAAAAATCCTCTAACACCAGGACTCAATTCAGTATCTCTAATCCGAGTCAGTAAAAAATTAATGTGTTCCATTAACACCCTACTTGGTATGCTAATAACGAATGGGAAAGATTTTGGTACCCCACAAATACCTAATTTGGTACCCTATTGGAATAAGAGGATAAAACCAAAACTAAATCACTCCTTAACTTACCACTTCGTCCTATGTATGCCGAACAGGATGATTGTGAAATCATTCCAATAGCTTACTTGTTCGGTCTATGCATGCCGAACAGGGTGACTGTGAAATCACTTCACAGCTTACCTGTTCGGCCTATGCATGCCGAACAGGGTGATTGTGAAATCACTTCACACCTTACGTGTTCGGCCTATGCATGCCGAACAGGGTGATTGTGAAATCACTTCACAACTTACCTGTTCGGCCTATGCATGCCGAACAGGGTGATTGTGAAATCACTTCACAGCTTACCGGTTCGGCCCATGCATGTCGAACAGGGTGTTTGTGAAATCACTTCACATCTTACCTGTTCGGCCTATAGACGCCGAACAGAGTAATTGTGAAGTCATCTCACCAAGCCTCTATGCGGCATACAAAAGCCGAATAGGCTGGCTGCATAAAAGTTTAAAATGCATACTCATGGTCTACATACACAGAAAAATTAAAAAAAATAGAGCTCATTTTCAGGTTACATGCCGAATACAAAACTACTCTTAAAACCTGGAATTGTTGAGAAGTGTGAGCAAGACGAAAGTTACCTCGGTCACCTTGCGACGGTCCCGCCATTCCTGGTTCTTTAGCTCAAAAAGCTCTTCCAAGTACTCATCACCCGTCTTTTCTCCCTTCTGGCTCGGGGTTAGTTGGCTCATTGCTTCGTCTGTAATCAACTAGGAAAAATTGATTAATTATGTAAAACTTTAACAAAATTAGCAAGTATGAGAAGACTGACGGTATCTGGACTACCTCTAGGCATGCTCAAAGCCACATGCCGAAAGAAAAGTGTTGCTCCTAAACAAAGTAAAATCTGGCACCCACACCACCGGAACAAAACTTTCTTGTTCCTACCTCCCCTCGTTTTCACAGTCACTTTGACGGTTATCGAAAAGCTTGCGTTCAAAAATGAAGTCAAATTTTGGGTGAATGGGGAGAAGGTCTGGGTTCCTACCAGCCAGATAGGGGTTGTCAATCCACTCGTTCAGAGAGTGGGCCAGACCCTCTTGGCTGATGTGAACGTAGAAGAAGCGGTGTCTCCACCTTTTCCATTTGTTTGGCTTGGAGACTGTCATCATGAAGTTTTTCCTGGAAGAGATGACTTACCAGTCATCTCACTTTGCGTCCACACGCGTGATCGAATGCATGTGGCAGAAAACAGCAAAGTCCAGGGGGATCCCCCTCAACTCACATGTGGCAATATAGCCAAGAATGTTCGTCCAGGAGTTGGGGGTGAGTTGCTAGAGTGCAACTCGGTATCCCTCCAAGAGGGTAATGATAAAGGGATGAAGGGGAAATCTCAACCCTAGGTCAATAGCCGCCTCATATACTGGGACGGTCTTATCAGGAAGAACGATGATGGATGCCCCAGTAGGGGGCACCCTTATCTTAAAACCAGGTCCAAAGGCACACGCCCTCCTATAGACCTCTAACTCACTCTTTTAATGATCCCTAAAACTTTTCTCTAAGAAACAATTGCTGGGTGTATAGACTGGCTTGGATGACGATTCTCCTTCGTCGTCCTCACCATACTCTTCACTTGAAGAAGATGCGGCTTCGGGCTCCTCCTTCTCAGGGGTCGGATGAGGATCAATCAAATGTTGTTGAGCAGCTGTAGAATTTAATAAAGTATGATACTTTTCTACTGATACGGCATCCGAAATTTCATGAGCAGGCACCCAGAAGCTGCCCGATCCTTCGGACACCCTGGCCGTTTGCTTTTTCCGTGCCATCGAAGTACCCTGCACAGGTACAAGCACAAAAGCAGGCCCATCAGCATAATGATCAATCATACAAAACTCTAATGTATGAAAAGGTCCGTATACAGACGATTCCTCTGTCTCCATGGAAGGGTTCGACCTTTCAGGAGACGGAATCAGCTTGTAAGACTCAATGGGAGTGGAGGTGAGTGATTGATCCAAGGCACTAGACTCGGCTTCCGAATTAAAAGACATAAGAACTAAAGCGAAAAGTAAAGAAAGAGAATAGATGGAGCGGTACCTGAGTAGATGAAAAAAGGCTGATGTAGGGATGCCGAGACGAAGAAAGGTCTTGAAGAAAAAATGTCAGCTGATTTGCAGGCTTGAAATGATGCGTTTCAAACTTTTCTCTCTAACAGGTTCACCACAGATTCTCTCTCTTCAACTCAGTAAATTCTCTCTCAAGAAAATGCAAGAAGTAAAAATGGAAAATGAAGGAAGGTGTTAGTATTTATAGGAAAAGAAAAGAAGGTGAAAAGTTGTTGCTCCTTTCCCCCCCCAAAGTTTTGAATTATTCCATGGGCTTAGGCCCATGGGCGTCTTTAAGGCTTGATTCAAAAGGGGTTTAAAGTGGGGTCCAGGTCCAGTTCGACACCCCTTTTGAAGGGGCAAATGTTGTGGGGTATTTTCTATTGACACGTGGCCCAGTAGTTGGGTGACATGTGGCCCATTAATTGGGTGACACGTGGCCCAATATGGGAGTGACGCATGGTGATACTAAGTCAGCTGAAAAAGGATGACACCTAGGTCTATCGGACAAAGCCCATCACTATTAGGCCCACCAAGTTAACCTAACAGTCAATCCAACGATCATGGATGTGACACGTGTCAACATCTTATACATGGTGCAGTTCTCGAGAAGCCTATAAATAGGTCCCCTTTTTACTGCTTTAGGGGACAGATTTACGTCAGCAAAGAAAAGCATTCTTAATTAAGAGTTTCTCTGTCTAGGGTTAGAGTTTTCTCTCTCAAGATTACTGTTAATTGACTGTTCAAATTGCAATTATTCATTAAATATTTGATTATATAAAAGCAAATCACTTTGTGTTGTAGCATTGTATTTGAGTCCACACATTTCCCTCGATATTATACAGATTTCCCGAAAACAGGTGGTAATAATAAATTTAAAGGCGTTTTAAAGTGTTTTTAAGCATCTAAGTATGCTGAAATTTTATTCTAAGTGCGAATAAAGGATGTTTTAAGAAGGATATATTATGGGTAATGCATGGTATTGTTAGTGGTGTCTTATAGGTCACTATGTGACATTTTGATACGTTTTAAAGGGTGTTTAAGCTGCTGAAAAATTTGGTAAACGAGGGTTTTAATTAGTTTATACCTTTGTTAATGTAGGAAGCTTCGGAGTAAGCGAGTTCTAGTGAAGTGGTGGCAAATCACCGTTATTTTACAAGGTACGTAAGTACTAAAGGATGGTTCATGGACGTAGTATCATGCTAGGACATGTACATGTTCATGTTATAGGTTGCTTAGTAGCCAAGTATGCTTTCATGCATGTTGAGAAGTTCCTTATATGTTTACATGTTTTACATGTGTTAGTAGTTTGTTGACTATATGAATAAAATAGTATATTTTATTTAAATCATGTTGAACATGAGTCCTTATGGACATATAAGTAGTCATACTTTGCAAGAATTAAAGCATAGCAAAGTTATTTTCACAATTGAGCAACATTTTGCATATTTATAGCATAGTTGTGACAAGGTTCACATTTTCAAGTAAAGTATGAGCATTCATTTTATTTATAGCCACTCACAGTATAATGTGTGGTATAGAAGGAAGTTTGATCCACTCACAGTTTATGTGTGGAATAGTTAAAGAAGAAGGTTTAAAACAAGTGTTCACTAAAAGAGGTTATTTAAAAAGGAAGTTACATGTCTATGTGCAATGTTGGTGGTTTGTTTGTGTGTTGTTTGTTCACATTTCAAGTAACCTAATAATTACGTAAAGTGAAAGAGGATTCGCACCAAAACTCTTGGAACGTATATACCTTGAGTATGAACAATGGGGGGAGTTACTAGACTGATGTTCTTTTACCTCCTAATTGGGGTATAAGACGTTTTACTCTTTATTTTTATTATTAATGCGCTGGATATCTGTCACCTCGTGTGACATAGGTAATACCATTTGGGAGTTGCTCCCTAACTGGTGCCCAATAGGGCGATTGTTTATAGGAGGAAACCCATTCGATGCGAATTCCAAATTAAGTAAATAAATTGAATTGGTTTATTCTAACCAAGTGTTGCAAGTACATTGCAGGAAAGGTAAGATACGTGTTTATTGCTTTATGCCCTTGCCTAGGTTCATGCTAGTGTGTTGCATAGTCTTTTAGTGTTTATGTACTCAGCTTTGTTGATTACGTGCTTTTGTGTGCATGGCCTAATCTTTGATCTTGGCCTTATGATGACCCATTTCGATAGCGAGTAGTAAGTCTTGAATAAAGAGAAAGCAACAGGTTCAGGAGGGCATATGTCAATCATGCTGGGATTGAGTGCAGAGCGTTCTTGTCCTGCTTTCGCAATAGTAGTTTTGTTAGTAACTTTGGTTGTGGATGTTATCTCTTTTGATGTTGGACTAACATTGTTTTACAAGTTTACTTTTATTTGGTTTTAAGGGTCGTTATGGTTCCGAAGTTGTAAGAGTTTTCAAATGGTTTGACTTAATATTTTTGAAGTTGACTTTGAGTAGTATTGAAATGTTTTTTTTAAAGAGTGTCTTCCGCTGTAGCAGCTTTGATAATTGCCTTAGCCATTTCCACACGGTGGCGGTAATATTCTAGAAGTTTCGGGTTTTTAGTAAATGTTAGTACAAGGAACCGATTTTAGAAAAAGGTACGGAATTTCCAGGGTGTTACAACCTAGATGTCGTATGAGGTGACCACACAAGAGTCAAGGAAACGTACGAGAGATGATGATGACAATGATGATTTGGAGTTAGTTATGGTAGTTATAGATTTTATTATGATATTAGTTAGTGCTTGGTACGGTCAAAGGTATAGATTTAAAGAGGTAACATGGGATGAGCGTGAGCGTGCCACCAAGAGAGCAATGTGGATGGACACATTGAAGAATAATAGGATTTGTCAAGAGCAATTGCGATTTGATGTACGTTGTTTTGAGAAATTATGTGGTATGTTGCAATCCAAGGGTGGTTTAGTGACTACAAGGAATGTCACTATTAAAGAAATAGTAGCATCTTTTCTTCATATCCTTGCACACGATTTGAAGAATAGAAAAATGCAAGCTATTTTTGCTTGTTCCGGAGAAACAGTTAGTCGACAATTCCATATAGTCCTCCGAGCGGTCCTTAAGATAGAAAAGTACTACATCAAACAAACGGACCAAACCACTAGTTTTGTCGAGGATAACAAATGGAAGTGGTTTGAGGTAATAACATACATTATCTATGATATTAGTATTTTATTTTTTTATTAGTTAGTTAGGCTAATTAATTACTCATCAAACTAAAATTGTAGGGTGTTATGGGAGCACTTGATGGGACACACATAAAGATGACGGTTCCTATCGAGTATCGTCCTCGCTATCGAGATAGAATGGGCGACCTTAGTACTAATGTCATAGCGGCATGTGATTCGAATCTTCGTTTCACATATGTGCTACCCGGTTGGGAAGGATCCGCATCAGATCCTCACGTTCTTCGGGATGTTTTGAGGAGATCTAATGGCCTTAAAGTATCAAAGAGTAAGGTTTTAGACTTGTTAAGGGGGTTACTTTATATTAAATCTAAAATGACAATGCTAATATTTGATCATGCAGATAAATATTTTCTTGTGGATCTTGGCCTCACAAATTTTGAGGGGTTTTTAGCCCCTTATAAAGGTACTCGCTACCATTTGAATTTGTGGCGAGGGAACACTCCAACTAATGAGAAAGAACTTTTTAACTTGCGACATTCTTCCGCAAGAAACACAATTGAGAGAGCCTTTGGTTTACTAAAAAAGCGGTGGAGTATTATTAGAGATCCTAGTTTTTTTGATAAAAAGACCCAAATTAGGATTGTCAATGTTTGTTTCATTTTACATAATTTTTTGAGAGAGGAAAAAAATGGAAGAATTAAACTTATTTCAAGAGGTTGAACAAGACTTGTTAAACATGGAAGCAAGAGATGTAGAAGAGGAAGATGATGATTATGTTGTGTTTGCTCGATCAAGTAATGAATAGAATGAATATAGGGATAATCTTGCAAAAAAAATGTTTGACAACTTTATAGGAAGAAGAACTCGAGCTCGACATAGTTGATCGAGATCGGGAGATAATAGGTGAGCTATTATCTCCTATTGTGTTCTATTTTGTTTAATTTCTCTGTTTTTTTAACTTCAAAAAGATATAAATGTTTTGCTAGTATAACATGTGAGCTGTTCTGATTTAGTGCTATTATTCATACTGGTTTGTGTCGTTTCAAGCTAGTCACTTATACATATAAATGTTGATGAATGTTTCTTCCCTTTTAGTGTTCTCTTGGAGTTTAATTTCTCTGTCCCGATATCAGAGTTTATTTCTGGTTGATTCCGATGTATGTTGATTCTGTCCATTTTTATTTCTGGTGGTGATTTATTACAGCTACTTGGCCCATAACAATTTGAGCGGCCTAATGAATCGCCTTACATACGTGTGGGTAGCAGCAATATCCAAACTGTTCATAGCATCATTCACAACCAACACCATTGTTACTTATTGTTTTCAAGTTGCATGTCTGCCCATTATATATTTGTCTTATTAAACTCGATTATTTGCCCCTTGTGTTTGCAGTGACTTGAGTAATAGTAGTTTGGGATGTAGCGCGTGTTTTGGTTGTTTGCCCCTTATTCTATAGCACAATGTTTTTATTGGATTAATTTTTTGGTGTTGAAGGGAATAGTAATTCAAAAAGACAAGGAAAACAACCTATGGTTCCAACTCGTAAAAGGGGTTATGTGGCGTGGAAGTCGGAAATGGATGCCATACTTATAGAAACATTGTATAATCAAATTAGTGAAGGAAATAGGCGGATGGGGAGTTCAAGTCGCAAGCCTATCAAGTGGTTGTTGACAATTTAAGAGCTAAAATGGAAAAAGCATCACTCTACGATCATGTAAGAAATAGAATCAAAGTATAGAAAAATCATCACTCTACGATCACTGACATACGAGCAACAACCAAATTTAAGTTGGACGAAAGTAAAAAAATGGTGGTGATTCCCATAGAAGATCTTGAGTCATGGGAAGCTTATTGTACGGTACGTAATTACGTATGTTTAACTTGGTTTGTTTGATTGGTTTTTTGCTATTGATATTCATGTTAAGCTTATTTGGTATTTGTTTAACTAGAGATGATATTATCTGCCTTTTGATCTTGATGTTAATCTTTTTTAGGTGCAAGTTGATCTTAATATTAAGTATCCTCTATGACTACTATTTAACATGTTTTATGACTTAGCTCATTTTGTAACATGTTTTTGGACCTTGCCTGCTTCTTTTTGGCCAAAGGTGCTAGTCTGCTTGGTGATATTAATTTTGGCTATATTCACTTTGCATTTGTTTTTAGCTCATTTTGTAACATCTTAGATTTCTGATTGAATATTTTTGATTGCAAGTGCAAAATTCTCCTTGTCCTTGGACTTGTTCTGTGTGCATATCAATAAAAAAGAGCTGTATTTGATCTTATCTTACACACGACCATCCACATGTCTCTTCATATAAGAACAAGAAAATCGATAATTGGGATGACATACGTGCGTTGTTTGGTTCCGATAGAGCAATGGGTGATGGGGCTGAGCAACATGAGGAATCGACTAATGCCATGGATGCGGAAATGGAAGGAGTTAACACATCCGAAACTCCATCTGAAACTTCTTCTGGAGGTTCGAATAAGAAGTTGAAGAGAGGCCGTTTAGCGGATGCGGTTAGTAGCTTTGCGGAGTCATTTAAGGAGTATGTTAGCAAGACACAAGGCCCTCCGAAACCAATTGTAAAGGAGATTTACGACTTAGTCTCAAGTATTCTTGGATTGTCACGTCAACAAGCTTTGAAGGCGGTAAAAAGATTCATGAGTGGACCGGTAGAAGAGTTTGATATGCTAAAGAATTTACCTGAGCAAGAAAAGTTGGATTGGATTTTGTTATGTATTAATGATGATTAGTAGTTTAACTAATGTGTTAGAGAAATAATAATTGTAATTAGACTCTTATATTTATCTTGCTTTGCAATTACAAATTTGAAATTCTCTATCTTTCCAAACAAAACATTGAAATTTGAATTCCGAATTTGAAATTCTAAAGTTTCTCCAAACACCACATTTGGAATTGAATTCTTGAAATTGAAAATTAAGAATTGAATTCAAGTATTTAAATGAAATCCTTGTATCCAAACACAACCTAATTGTATTTTGAATGTATACTTATACAATCACTATACAACGACCAACTTGAACCAGTTTTTTTGTAGCTAGAGTTAAATTTTTAGAAACTTTATAATAATTGATTTAATTGAATATTTTGAACAAATAGCTATTATGTACGGCATGATAAGCTATATCTATGGATTTAAAATTAGCCTTTTTAGTATCAGAATGTAAGAAAGTGCATGATAACTTGAGCTGATTTTTATACAAATAGAACTCAAAAAAGTGTAACTTGAACTTGGCGAAGTATAAGTTGAGATCATTTATGATAACTAGAACGCAAAAAAGTGTAACTTCAAACATGTTGTATAGTAATTACTGTAAACTGGTGTATATAAAACTTTATCATCCTTACATCGTAAAATGGTATAATTATCTTTCAAACCACATAATTGTATTTTGAGTGATATAATCACATTTTGAATTCAAATAATATAATTACCTGCTGTGTGGTACAATTAGTTTACTAAAAAGGTGAGGGGTGCTATAATTTTTTTTCGTAATTTATAGTTATCTTACGAAACAAGATTACATCTTTACCTTTCACATTATATAATTCTTCTCTATATGATATAAACGTATTTAAAGTATTCGTAATCATCTTCTATATGATATATGTAGGAAATACGGGTGTATTTCAAAGGCTACGAAATAAATTTAAGATGGAAGAAAAATAAGATGATTAGAATCTTGGGTATGTATGTCAAGGCATGGAGACCGCTGCATTGGAAATGAGATTCGACCTGTCCGAGGTAAAAACGTTATGGGCAATTCGTTCACGGTTAACGTCACTCCCACACAATCACGTACTTGAGAGTGAGGGATTGAAATCACACTACTTTGCTCAAGTTTGGAAATATGATGAACTCACAAATATTATTGTGTACCTCTCTTTCTTTTTCCTCTATATCTTCCATGATCATCATCAACAAACTATTCATATAGCACTTGTAAATAATGCTACAAGTCTCATATTCATCAATACATAATTATTGTATTACAACCTTTGTAACCTCTCATATAATATTGCATTGAAATCTTTGATCATAAAGGGACCTTTTTAAAGCTCGTAGAAGGGGTTATAATTTGGAATATAACTAGTCATTCATGTGAATTTTCATTAGAACAAAAACTCACAAGGATAGTGAAACTAAATTCTTGAATTTCTAAAGGCCTTGCCACCAAAATTCTTGAATTTAAGTTGATTAACTGGTCTTTCATTAAAGCCTAATCACCCTCAAAGCCACTAATTAATCTACACAGGAGTATAAAGGAAAATAATCCACCAACTCATAATAAAAATTTCAGAATTTTGTTTTGTAGAAAACAAAGAAAACTTTTTCATAAAACTAAAAACTAATTTGTTACAATGTTAATTGAGACTATTTATTGCTATAGCAATCAACTAAAATCCTAACAACTCTAAAAACACTAGAAATTACCCTAAAAAACTAAACAACTCATCCCTATCCTAGAAAACACGCCTAAACACAAACAAACACAAACAAACTTATCCACAAGTGGATAAGAACAAACTACCTTATCTCAAGTTGGTCATATCTCTAACAAATCCTAACCAACTCAGGATTTTACTCTAACAACCTATCTAACAAACTAATAGACAAGATAATCATCAAATAACAACCAACTTACAAGTGAAAATCAAGATGCCCAAAGCTTCCAAGAAACACACAAAATATTCACCACTTGCCTTTGTCATTTTGCGACATTTTCAAGAAAGTGCCTTCAAACTTCAAGAAACCTTTCACAATCCAATCTTGTAATCAAGAAACCTTCATGAAGTCATTTTCCATGTATTTTAGGATGAAAATGATGAACTAGACTCAACAAGAAATAAAACACATAATGCATGAAATGAGAAAAACCCTAGCAAGTGCGGTGGAAAAAAAACCCATAGGCAAGCAATCCCAACTTATTCCCCTAATTTCACCAATATTTCCCTTGATTTGCGTGCCACTTAAGTGTATGTGACCATGCACACGCAAAACCCTACCTTCGATGCACCCATATGACTTGAATCTCGATAAGCAATCAATTCACCCATAGTTGCACCTTTACTAGCATTGAGAAACAAACCTTCGAAGTTGTGATCCATAAATGTATTACTATCCACACTTGTATCATCCTCCTTGTGGGACCCGTGGGGGCCCACGTGTCTTTTTTACGAACATTAAATATCTTTTAGTTTGTTTGCATGGTGTGAGTCTGACTGGCTCAGGGAGTGAGTCTAGAAACTCAAAACCTAAGTAGAGAAGTCACCACCGTGCTCTTTTCGGGAGCTTATGGAACCCCATTAGGTCTAGCCAAAGGCAAATCAACAGCTAAGGATAAATAGGTCTCATATATCTGGATTCAGGGACGAGGGTAAGGACAAGAGTAGTTCACACTGTCCCCCCGCATATAGCGACCTCTACTTGGTCTCATATGTAACTTCACAATCATAATATCGAAATATATCATGTATATTTCCGTATTAGCCTTAAGAGCACATAGGAATGTTGCTAGGCAGGTTTTGATTAATGCACACATAGTTTCTAATAAAATGTGAGGGTGATCGCTTTAGGATTAGTCAAGATTAAGGACTTTAAGTCGTGTCACGTGGATTATCTTTGCATTATGTGATAGCATGCTTTTCTGATCTTGTAGCTAAGCATGGATTCTAGGTGATGAAGGCAGTAAACATGGAGCATTCATGAGCACGCAAGCAACCTAGTTCGTGTTTCTACTTAAAGTTGATTTTAATAGAAAATCGAGACATGATTAGTCAATATTTCATGAATTAAATCAAACATGTCGATTTTCTAAGAAAGCAATAAATCAAAATAAAAGATTTAGAGAGCTTAGGATGATGTTGTTGATGCTTTCGGTCTCATTTGAATTACCTTTCGTACGGTCGTAGGGACGATTTCCTTTTAATGCTTGAAGAACGATTCTCGGTATTGAGGTTTTCGAAACAATGTTTAAGAAAAGTTTAGAGAGAGAAAGTGGAGAGAAGTTAGAGAGAGAAATTCGTGTGAGAGAATGAAGGTGAAGATATGTGAATGAATGTTGATTGTTGATGTGTTGGGAAGCGTGCATATTTATAGAGCCTAGAAGCCCCGCTTGAGTGCCATAGTGCCCAACGAGCGTCTAGGCACTCGAGCTGGGCGCTAGAGCGCTTGGGGTCAGGATTTAATTTTTGTCGTTTTTCTTGATATTCATGATATTCTTTCCTGACTTTGCTTTATTTACCTAAAGTTGCTTTACATCGTATGAAAACTTTTGGATTCTTCGGCGTACGTGGCCGAGTCGCTTATTTATGAAATGAAGTGATTTGAAACAAAATAAAATTCTTTTAAACGCGGCTCGACCATTGGAACTCATCATTAGCTATTTCCGGTAATCACTCATTCATTTTTCAAGCATTCAATTTACAGAAACAGGACTTGTTGCGACGTGGTACACGTTAATCATCGGCCTTCGGGTGGGACCAAATGTAGGTGTCTACAGTTAGCCGCCGCTTTGACTGAGTCTGTAGAGACGGTGAGTCTCATAAGACGAAAGTCAAAGTACTCAAAACCTGCAAAACAAAGGTTAGTTTTACCTGCACCACGATGATAGGTTCTCGGAAAGTTCTACGTTTCTCGAGAATGGTGGTCTCCTTCAGATGCTATGTGATCATATAACCATATAGGAGGTTTCGGGTAGGCTTCTATACCATCTGATTGCTTGTTGCTTATTGGGATTATTCATCTGACGATTTTAGATAGATATTTCCACTTTAGGCGCAGTTCGGCAGTAGGGAAATGTTAAAGATGATTTTTGTCTGAAAATGTAACGTCTGGATTTGTCATCTCTTGTTATGTTAACCTGATTTGGCTTTCAGGGGAATTTTTGTAATTTTTGTCCTGAGTTGTCCGATCATGTGACGTCGGGACTCGTCGTCTCTTGTTATGTTGACTTAATTTGGCTTTCAGGGGCGTTTTGGTAATTTTTGACCTGAGTTGTCTTTCAGGGGCATTTCGGTAATTTGGACCTGAGTTATCTTTCAGGAGTATTTTGGTAATTTTGACCTGAGTTGTCTTTTAGGGGCATTATGGTAATTTTGGTTGAGACATATTGCAAGAATGTCCAAAATTTGGAGGCAAATCTTGCTTGGAGGTCGAAACGAAGCCCCCAGAGTGCGACGTGGGCCCCAAGAAGGACCCAAAAAATGGGACGCCGAGCGCCGGTGTGGCGGGTGAGCGCCAGGACGCAGACTAGCGCTGCAGCGTCCATCATGGGCCTTAGGGTTTTATTTGTGTTTGTGCGCTTGTGTGTGTGTTTCTGCCTCTCTTTCTCTCTCTCTTTTTTTAATTTATTTTTTCCTTGCTTCTTCTTCTTGCTCGCCCTTCTTGTCCGAACAAAACCCCACATAACACCAAAAAACTTAAACATTCTTCTACATACTTGAAGTTTGAGGGCTCGGTTTGCTAGTTTTGTTTATTACAATGTAAGTTAGTTCAACTTAACTCTTTTTTCTTGTAGTTTGTCTTTAAATTCATGCTTTTATTCCATATTCGTTCATGAAATAAGTAGAAGTAATGGAAATTAGGGTTTCTCGATTCGCCCATGTTTGTGATAATTGAGTTTTGTTTGAAAATTCTCCCATTTGGTCATGAATTAGTTCATATAGTTCATACGAACTAATATAGTAGGTAATTGATGTTGGTGTATATAATGCCTGGAAAATATCAAACTAATTCACATATTTTGTATGAATTCATTTGATTACATCTGAAATGATTATTAACTTACATCATTCACGTAAGTTAGTTCAGTGGCAAGCATGAACATATTATTAACTCACATATTTTACATGAGTTAATTTAATGGTGTAAATAATTATTAACTCACATGATTTATGCAAGTTAGCACGGAAGCTCAACTTTCTAATTTTAGTTTAAAATTAGTTCTTAAGCTTCTAAAATTGTTTGCTTTTGCCAAAATTTCATTGTTGAAGCCACATTGTATACCTTAGCCTCCGTTGTTCCGTCAACCTTGAAAGCATGGGAACTTGATATTCAGGTGTAGCTGTTATGCCGCTAGAATTTATAAACATCGTGTTCGAACTTGCAGATCTGACTCAGAGTTCGAGATTTTTCCTGAAGCTGATGACGTGCGGTAGGTGTCTTCCAAAAGAAACTTATGGATGCCTAGAGAGTGGAAACCCGAGGTCCTGGATTTCGACCGTCCTCAGCATAGTTCCCATCGTCCTTTACAGGGCCATGTAAGTAATAAAAAATTTCTTCTCTCTCTCTCTTTTTTATTTAAGTTCTTGGGAATAAGACGACCATTATTTAAGATCATATGGATCGTTGAGGCCCTTCTTGGATGGTTATACCGCTCTTAAGAAACCGCAGGATCGTGACCTCCTTATTCAGCTTTCGGGATGTGGCTTTGATGATTTTATCCGGGGCTTAGAAGTCCTTGAGACGATTAAAAGTTCGCATGTGCTGACTCTCAATTTCCTAGAGTGGTGGTGGGATACCACTAATTCCTTTCACTTTCCTTGGAGTGAGATGACCATTACCCCATTTAACTTCTCCATTCTCACTGGCCTTCCTTTTTCTTCTTCCATCGTTGTGACCAAAACGACCTCACCCCTATTCATTCCGTTACTAAGGAGCTTCTATCTGTGAGTCAATAGGTAGGGGGAAGTCCGTGAGTAATGTGAGCTTGCGCATGGGTCTCACCTTGTATGGCACTAGTAGGGAACAGAAAGTTTGTATTCTTCTTCTCCTTATTTCTGGTTCCTTGACTGGCACTGCTGACAAGGGTGCCCATCGTTGTCAACTTCGCTACCTCCCGGCTCTTGCTGACCTTTCTAAGGTCAAGGATTATGATTGGGGCGGTTCGGGATACGCCTCCCTCCTTCGAGCTATGAGGAGCGCTTGCCGTCAAATAGACGGTTCCATGGCCATTGGCATTGCCTCCTCTGGAGGGTTATTGAGGTAAAGACTTGCCTTTGTTTTCTTCATCACGTTTTTTTAAAATTTGATTTCACCCACCTTATTGTATTTTGTAGTTCTAGGTCTTTGAGTACTTACCTCTTTTAGCTCCTCCTCGTCCTAAGGAGCGTATTAACCCTGCCCTTGCTTCATGGGAGAGCTGTAGGGATGGCAGATGGATCAAGGGGAACAACGAGGCTCGTCTGATTATCCGGAAGCTTTATTTAGGGGAGGTATGTTTACATGCCCTTGTTATTACACATCTTTTTCACTTTCATGTTTTGATGGTTTTGTTTTCGTGATTCTCTGAAGGTTCGACTCCGTTCTTGGGCGGACCTATTGGGTGTCCCTAGCATCTTTGTTTATGTCGCTCGACTTACGACTCATCTGTAACACCCCACATTTTCACGTATTTAAACAGAGTATTTTTGTATCGTATGCGTATAATTTTCATATTTTATTCGTATAATTTAAATATTTTTATTGAAAATTATGTTCAATAGAAGTATTAAATAAAAGAAATTAATAAAAATAAAATAAATAATAAGGAGCTTCTATCTGTGAGAAAGCAAATTGTTAGCCACTCACAGTTAATGTGTGGCGCAGGAGGTTTAGTTTATTTAAATGACTCACCTAAATCAAATTTTGAATCACCTTAAGTTGAAGATAATTTAAAATGGCTTATGTGAATTGATGCATGTCTTTATGTGATGTTGTATGTGAGTCATAACGTTGCTAAACCGGTTAAACTCGTAAAGTGTAAGAGGACTAGCATCAAAACTCTTGGAACATATATACCTTGAGTATGAACAATGGGGGGAGTCGTATGGAACAGTGATCTATGACTTCTTGTTGGGGTACAAGACGTTGTACTCTTTTATATTTTTAATGTGCTGGATATCCGTCACTTTATGTGACATAGTAATACTTTTTGGGAGTTTCTCCTCAACTGGTGCCCAATAGGACGATGATTTATAGGAGGAAACCAGTTCGATGCAGGATCGATGATTATTAATATAGAAATAGAATTTAATTGAGTCCATGTACAGGACAAAGGTTATCAAAGGTAAGTTGAGTGCATGTCTCATTTCCTTTTGTTTTTGCATAAGTCTTTAGTAGTAATGTACTCAGCTTTGCTGACTGTTAGTTTATGTGCATGGCTTTGTCTTGGACTTGCTCCTATGATGACCCACTTGTGGTGAGTAGTTGTCTAGTAAAAGGAAAGCTGCAGGTACAAGTGGGCATAAGTCATTTCATGATGGGACAGAGTGAGGGCGCTTGCTGTGGTAGTAGTTTTGCTTTATTTTAATTGCCTATGAAGACTAACATTTATTTTGGTTGATTGGATTTCGAAAGACTTTTAAATATTAGTTTTTGTTTTGGTTTTTAAAGGGCCATTAATATGGTTCCGAAGTGTAATAAGTTTCAAGTTGATATTATTTTAAAGTTGTTTAAAGTTTAGTTTTAAACTGTTTTAAAGACTTCCGCTGTAGTACTTTGATAAATGCCTTAGCCGTTATCACGGGGGCGGTAATACTTTGGTTTTTTCCATATTTAGTAGTTTAAATAAATATAATATCTAGTAATTTAATATGTTTTCCGGAAAAGTAAGAAATAGTTAGTTAGGGAAAATCCAGGGTGTTACAAAGTGGTATCAGAGCTTAGATTTTGAAATAAATGAATTTTATTTTGGGGTACCCTAAGTTTATTTTCTGAAAAGAGGAATTTCTTAAATTGGAAACTTTTTGAAAATGGAATTTTCCTAAAAGTAGTAATATCCAAAAATGGAATGTTTTGAAAAATAAATTATGTGTGCAGGTATGCAAAGAATTCAGGTATGTATTATGTGTTATCACTTTAATACCATGTGGTGAGCTTGGGGAGGAAGTTTAGGCATGTAGGATAGACTTTGTTTCTTTTCTTTCATGCATTGAAGTTTTTGATCAAGATGATGCTTATGTGTATAGTTGGGTGTAAACAAAATTGTATGTTAGCCACAAGACTTTCTTTTTGCAGAACTGTTAGTTGTTTTTGTTTTGTTTTGGGAAGGATGGACCATTAGTTTTATGTTTTGTGCAGGATGACACATAGTATGCCTAGTAAGTATACTCAAATGGGGACATTGGAGAAGAAAGATTATGAAAGTCCACCTCAATACATTTGGAAGATACGGTTCTATTGTTGGTACATGAGTACGGTGTTGAAGTTACCACAATGGGATCAGCCCGACTAAGTAGCAACTTTGATTGTTAGGTGTTTACGCGACCGGTCACCCTACTTAGAAATTAAGGTGAAGTTTAGTGACTTTCATTTTCTTGGAGGCCTTCCAAACTATTCTAAGTATAAGGATGCTGTTGGCCAATGGGGTTGTGATTGGAGGTTCTTGGAGGGGTACATTGCTAAGAAGGAACAGGAATATCAACAAATGAATGCGAATAAGGAGACCCCGCCCGCATCAAGCCCAACAGGTAGTCAATGGAGTGAAGACCAAATTGTAGAGGAGACTCCTACAGGTTCGAAGACTGGTGAATCCAAGGATAGTTCGTGTTATGAAATTGAGGACCCAAACCCAGTAATCCCGGTATATGTTGACTTGGTAATCGAATCTGAAGAGGAGGAGGAAGAATCAGATCCTGAGGAAGACATGGAAGGAGGAGGAGAAGAAACAGATGAAGAGATGGGGGATGACATTAAGGATGACCCAGAATTCGTACCGAAGAAATATGTTATGTCAAGAGACAAAAAGGATAATGTTAATATGTAGAGACTTTTGTTTAGAAATAGTTAACTAATTATGTCTAATGTTTTAATGCCTATTTGAACACTTTAAGATATTGTTTACTTTAGTTTGAATAAGTGGCAGTGAGCCATAAGAAGTAATGAGAAAAGTTAAGTAATAAAGTTATTTTATTAATTAAAGCCTCAAGTAGAATAGAACCAAGGGAATTATTTTTATTTCTTATGTGCTTTATTCTTATTTTAATGGTTGTATAAACAATCAAGACAAAGTGAATCATTCACTCTAAAAGAATGAAATTTCTTTTATGAGATGCAATGATAAGGTGTTTTATGATTTAAGTCTATGTTTTCCTAACTTATAGTTAGACTTAATTTAATACAAAAGTCTTTTCCTCTATAGGAGAAATAGAATGGTTGAACGTAATAACAATCAGTTGAATGAAGTAGTGAGGCAATTAGCTACTGTAGCTGAAAGTTAGCTGCTAGAGGGAATGAAAATGGTAGTGACCTGCTGGAGAACTGTTCAAGAAAATTTCTCAAAGCAAGCCACCCACTTACCAAGGAGAGCACAATCCAACTGTTCTAGAGGGATGGTTGAGAGAGTTTAATAAATTGTTTGGGGCAGTTGAGTGTCCAGAGGAGCTTAAGGTGAACCATGCTGTGTACTATCTTAGGGGAGAAGCTGACTTATGGTGGTCACAGAATGAGGCTGTAATAAGGGCCTTACCAGGATTCAATTGGGAAATGTTTCAGGAGTAGATTCGTTATAAGTTCTACCCTGTGTTTCTTCAGAAACAGAAAGCTGAGGAGTTCCTAGAACTTAAGATGGGGAGTATGTCTGTTAATGAGTACTACTCTAAGTTCATAGAGTTATCTAGGTTTGCTCCTAAGGCTGTGGCAACTGATAGGCTGAAAGCTAGTCGTTTTGAGAGAGGGTTACCTTTAGATTTACAGTCACAACTAGCTGGACAGATCTTCGAATCTTTAGATGATTTATATGGTAGAGCTGCTCACTTGTATGCCATAGACCAAAAGAAGGAGGTATAGAAGGAAAGCGAGACGAGGGAGAAAAGGATGGATGGTGGAGGAAACTTCAACCAACAAGGGAATCATGGTGGGTATAAGAGACCTCGTTTCAACCACAACTTCCAAGGTAATAGGGGAAACTTTGGGAAGCCTAATTCTAGAAATGGGAACTGAACTCAGGTGGCTAGTCAAGGAGGGCGAGTGTACTTTTGCAAGAAGTGTCCCAACAACCACCTATGAAAGGACTGTGCAGGGAACCTAGTAACTTGTAAGTTGTGTAACAAACTTGGACACCGTGAGTATGGGTGCTTCTCTAAGAACAAAGGAAAGGAGGGACAAAGTTCTCAAGCTAGGGGGAATTCAGTTGGGGGACAACAAAAGGGTTTCCTAGGAAATATGGGAGGAAAGGTGTCATCTCAAGCCGGAAGTAGGAATGGGAGTTTGAGGTTATGTATTGACTATAGGGAGCTGAATAAAGTTACGATTAAGAATAAGTATCCATTGCCAAGAATTGACGACTTGTTTGATTAATTGAAAGGAGCTACAGTGTTTTCAAAAATCGACTTAAGGCCAGGATACCATCAATTGAGGATTGCTAATGAGGACATACCGAAAACTGCTTTTCGCACTAGGTATGGACATTATGAGTATACTGTTATGCCTTTTCGGTTGACCAATGCGCCAGCAATTTTTATGGATTTAATGAATAGAATCTTCCAACGGTTTTTTGATAACTTTGTAGTCGTTTTCATTGATGACATATTGGTGTATTTTAAGAGCAAGGAAGAACATGTGGAGCATTTGGGGACAATCTTGATGACACTAAGGGAAAATGAGTTATATGCTAAGTTCTCAAAATGTGAATTCTGGTTGGAGAAAGTCGCATTCTTGAGACATATTGTGTCTATAGAGGGAGTTGAGGTAGACCCAGCTAAAATTGAAGCAGTTAAGGAGTGGCCTACACCGAAGAATGTAACGGATGTACGGAGTTTCTTAGGGTTAGTAGGTTACTATAGGAGGTTTGTGAAGGACTTTTCGAGGATTGCTAAACCCATTACTTTGTTAATGAAGAAAAACTGTAAGTTTGAGAGGAGTAGTAAGTGTGAAGAGGCATTTCCGATTTTGAAAGAACGTTTGACTATAGCTCTAGTGCTAACCTTGCCAGATGGAAGTGACTCTTATGATGTGTTTAGTGATGCTTCTAAAAATGGGTTAGGATGTGTGTTAATGCAAAATAGAAAGGTGATAGCTTATGCTTCGAGAAAATTGAAACCATATGAGGTTAACTACCCTACTCATGATCTAGAAGTTAGCAGCAATAGCGTTTGCCTTGAAAATTTGGAGACATTATTTGTATGGAGTGAAATGTAGGATATACACAGACCACAAGAGTTTAAAGTACTTTTTTACTCAAAAGGATTTAAATATGAGACAAAGGAGATGGCTCGAGTTGATCAAGGATTACGACCTAGATTTCCAATACCATGAAGGGAAAGCCAATGTGGTAGCCGATGCTCTAAGTCGTAAAACAAAACATGGATTGAAGCCCTTAACAGTTGCTAATGAACTATGTAAGGAGTTTGAAAGATTGAGTTTGGAAATAGTGAAGGAGGGAGAGTTTGAAGGGATTCTTTGTAATCTTAGTATCCAACCAACAATACTTGAGGAAATTAAGGAGAATCAGGAAGGGGATGTAAAACTGGACAAAATTAAGGAAAAGCTGAAAGCAGGAAAGCTTATGGATTTTAAGATTCATGAGGATGGAAGCTTGAGGTACAAGGGAAGATGGTGTGTACCATAGAAATGTGAAGATTTGAAGCGAAGAATCATGGAGGAGGGTCATAGTACCCCGTATTCGGTGCATCCTGGAGGCGATAAACTTTACAAGGATTTAAAGAAGATGTATTGGTGGCCTAGGATGAAGAGAGAAGTGGTTGAATTTGTGAGTAAATGTCTCACTAGTCAAAAGTTTAAATTTGAGCATAAGAGACCTCAAGGAGAAGTCCAACCACTTGAGATACCAGGATGGAAATGGGATAGCATTTCAATGGACTTTGTGACTTGTTTGCTGATATACGTGTTTTATGTTGTGTTTTTCCCTCATTTTCGGTTGATTCTTATGCTAAATAGTTATGTTTGTGGCTTTGTTTTGATTAAATATTGTCTTTTGATGTTAAGTTATGTTTTAGAACGGTTTTAGCATCTTTAGTTGACTTTTAGAACCTTTTACGGTTATTTTATACTCTTTCGGTTATTACGCGTGGTTTTCGGTTTTGTTTTATATGTTACTGGAGCGTAATAGGGAGTTATGAAGTCATTAGAAGCTAAAACGGGTCAAAACATACTTGTCTCGGGATGCGTGTTAAGTCACAAAAAGTCATGAACGAGACTTGAAGAATTAAGCAAAGAAATAATGAAAACCGTAAAAATGTAACCAAGCTTAAACCATGCGGGCGCAACATAAAACAACAGCTTTAGAAGTCCCAAAATACACTAGCTGCGGGCGCAGGGAACAAATGCATTTTGTTCTATGCGGGCGCAGGTGCAAGCGTTGTGGCTCCTATTTTTCTTTCCGTGCGGTTTTTGCTCGTGGGTTTTAATTCATTAAAAACCTAATTACTATATATACTTATTATAAAGGGGCACGACCCTAACTAGTTTTTATCATACTTTTAGACCTAGGAATCCAAAAATTGATTATTCTCTCTAGAATTTTAGAATTAATTACTTTGTTCAACAATTCAAGCTTTCAATTAATGCAAATTCAATCATTAATTTGCTAATCTCTTTCCTTATGCTTTTCAATTACATTAAATTCATGATTCTCCTTATTTTATTAGTTCTTAGTTTAGATTAATTAATTTTTCTATTTTTGATTCTTAATTTAGTTTTGTTAGTAGTTAATTTAGTTTTAATTCTAGTTTTTATTAATTCTTTGTTCATGATCATGCTGTTTAATGTTGATTTTGTTTTTTTTGTTCCCTTAATTATGAGTGAGTAGTCTTTTTCTCTAGGGTTAGGGGATCTATGATCATGTTATGAACTTATTTTATGTTTTCTAATTAGTTCTTGGCTTTTAATTGAATTCCTATTATTGATTTCTAGTGATTGCAATTAAATTGTGGCCAAATTTAGTTGTAAGTTAGGCTATTGTTGAAATCGAGGTCGAGAGGTAAGATTACCACAATTTGACCACTGAATAATAAGCAAAAACGAATTTATGCGAGCGAGAACCGGTAAAGGAGTTTTCAGGGAGTCTAAGTTCGAGAGAATTAGTGAGCCCTAGTTCAATGAATGCCAATGAATTGATTAGTGAGCGTTAATTGAGTTTGTTGATTGATCATAGTGAACCGAAAGCCCTAGGTTTCCATAAATAGAGTTTAATTAATAATTTCCCGTCATTTCCTTAGTTTCATTCTTAGTCTTCTTAGTTTTAGTAGTCATCTACTGAAATTTCCACCAAGGCCCCTTACACACTTTATGCTTTTTAGAACTAGTAGAATTTAATAGCTTCCCTGAGGATTCGATCGCTACTTCTGTAGCTATATTAGTTAGAGTTCGGTTATTTTTTAAATGTGTGCGATAGCCTGCATCAAATTTTGGCGCCGTTGCCGGGGAGGCAATTTTTAATTCTATTAGTCGGGTTTAAAGTGTTCTTTTATCTTTATTTTCGGTTTTATTTTTCTTACCTCAAGGAACCTTCACGTTCTTTGAGGTAGTTCTCATTTCGGTTCTGAGTTTCGATTGTGTGCTGGTATTAGGTTGTATGCTGGTTTGGATTGACCCTGAACCGGAAAGATCGTTGCATAAGAGGAGTCGTAGAAGGAAGTAGAGATCACGAAGAAGCATTCTTTCCGAACGAACACTGGTTGATTTGACATAATTATTTGCTGAGTTGAACATTTCCGATAATTCAGCTAAAGAAGAAGAGATGTCAGGATCACAGTTCAACAAGAATAACCCACCACGGGATGATGCACCGTCGCCGCCGCCACCACAAGCAAGGTCCTTAAAAGACTATTCTTAGCCGAGTTCTGTAACAGTGGGAGGTGGATACCGAGTTCCTGATATAGAGGCCCTGAATTTTGAGTTGAAGCCAACTTTGGTGAACATGGTTGAAATGAATTAGTTTGTAGGCACAATGAAGGAAGATCAAAACTTACATTTGAATAACTTCATTCAGTACTGCAATACAATCAAGCAAGCTGGTGTATCTCAAGATTACATACGACGTACAATGTTTCCATTTTCATTAAAGGAGAAAGCTCGATCTTGGTTGAATGGTCAAAATATGGATACTATCAATAGTTGGGATGACTTGGCTCTTGCTTTTCAAAGGAAGTACTATCCTCCGGAGAGAACTGCACAACTTAGGAGTCAAATTACGAATTTTAACCAAGAAACGGATGAAACTCTTTATGATGCATGGGAGAGATTTAAGGATTTGTTGAGAATGTGCCCTCATCATGGACTTGAGAAGTGGTTTTTAGTGCAATCATTCTATAGTGGCTTGGGTAATGAGAGTAGAACTTTGCTTGATTCCGCTGCTAGTGGTCGATTTATGAACCAAGAAGTCGATGCTGCTTATGATCTAATTAAGGAGATTGCCATTCATAATTCTCAATTTGGTAATCCTAGAGGACATGCTAAGAGAGGAGGAAAACATGTAATAGATGACAAATATGAGAGTTTGGCATCACAAATCAATGCAATCCATGAGAAGCTAGACAGGATCAACACACCATCCTCCAATCCAATGACGGTAGCTGCAATGGTTGCACATTCGGGAGCTATAGATGTCTTTTGTGATTTATGTGGTTCTTTCGGGTATAGTATGCAAGCATGTCATAGTCCTATGGAGCAAGTATGTGCATTTCAAGCTTACAAGAATAACCCATTTTACAACGCCTACAATCTTGGTTGGAAAGATCATCCATACTTCTACAAGAATACTAGCAATGTTCAAAATCCGTAGCAGTAGTCACATTTTGTACTACAGCAACAACAACAGGTTCAACGTTTTGCTCCACCTCAACCACTAGGTTTCAGTAGACCACCACCTCCAGCACCACTCCCAGCACCTCCACAGCCATCTAGCAATGAGATTTCAAAATTGAAGAATATGATGCAGATGCAGAAAGCCATGGAAGTTATGCAGGCCCACAATTGACAATTGGAAACTCAAGTAGCTCAAATTGCTCAATCATCAGCTCAAAGGCAACAAGGCCAACTTCCTCCTCAACCTGCTCCATCAACTGCTTCATCCAGCAACCCACCTCGTGATCATTGCAATTCCATTGCAATAAAGAGCGGTACTTATTATGAAGGTCCTAGAATGCCTGATGATGATGCTAACAAGGCTACAGATGGAACAAAGAAGACTAGTTCGGTTGTCATTGAAGACCTTGAGGAAGTAGCTGCAGAAAAGGAGAATGGAGTCTCAAAGGAGAAGGAAGCACCAAGGAAGCAAGCTCCAACAGCAGATTCAGTTACTGATACTATTCCTCCCTCAAAGGTGCCGTTACCCTTTCTGAACAGGGTAACCAGGAGTAAGAACGATAATCACTTTCGTAAATTCCTTGAAATAGTTAAATATTTTCAAGTTACTGTGCCTTTCACTGATTTAATTACTCAAGTGCCTACTTATAATAAATTTTTGAAAGATATTTTAAGCAGGAAATGTGAGTTGAATGTAACAGAGAAAGTTGCACTCACCGAGGAGTGCAGTGCGATCCTTCAAAACAAATCTCCTCCTAAGTTGAAGGATCCTGGCAGTTTTTCAATTCCATGCAATATAGGTCCTCTATTTATTGATAAGGCTCTATGTGATTTAGGAGCTAGTGTAAGTGTGATGCCCTTATCAATTTGTAAGAAGCTTGACATGGGAGAACTTAAATTTACTAATGTTACTTTGTAGATGGCGGATATAACTGTAAAATACCCTAAGGGTGTTTTAGAGGATGTACCTGTTAGAGTAGGAAAATTTTTCATTCCTGTTGACTTTGTTGTCCTTGATATTGATGAGGATGCTCATATCCCCATCATTCTAGGTAGACCTTTCTTACATACTGCAGGTGCCTTCTTTGATGTTAAAAATGGAAGCATAACTCTTTCTGTAGGGGATGACAAAGTGACATTTAATCTTAATAATGCAATGAAAAATCCCATGATAGAGCAGTCGTGTTATAGGATCGATATTATTGGTGAAATTGTTTTGGATGACATGCCTCGATCCCTTACAAAGGATCCCCTAGAGGCCATTTTGTGTTTGGATGCTAATGCATGTGAAGGAGATTCGGAAATTGATGCTATAGGCCATGAATTGAACAATGAGAAGATGACTTTAGAGGAGAGCCAAAGGTATCAATCATTGCCTCAACAATCATATGCCATCAAAGAGGTAACACAGCCCGAAATGAAACCCCTTCCCCCTAATTTGAAATATGCTTTTCTAGATGATGCCGAGATGTATCCAGTCATAGTTAGCTCTAAACTTACTGATAGTCAACTTGAAAAGTTGCTTGCTGTGCTTAAAACTCACAAATAGGCTATTGGTTATACACTTGATGATCTAACTGGAATAAGTCCTGATTTTTGCATGCATAGAATTCATCTAGAAGAAGTTCATAAGCCTTGTATACAAGGAAAAAGGAGACTTAACCCTAACATGCAGGAAGTGGTGAAGAAAGAGGTTCACAAACTTCTTGATGCATGTATCATTTATGTTGTGCCAGATTCTCAATGGGTAAGTCCAGTGCAGGTAGTCCCTAAGAAGGGAGGAACAACTGTTGTGCGAAATGATAAAAATGAACTTATCCCTACTAAAGTTGTTACAGGTTGGCGAATGTGCATTGATAACCGGAAATTAAATGTTGCCACCAAAAAGGATCATTTCCCTCTCCCCTTTATTAATCAAATGTTAGAAAAGCTAGCAACTAATAAATATTTTTGCTATCTAGATGGTTACTTTGGTTTCTTCCAAATACCTATCCATCCTGACCATCAATCAAAAACTACATTTACATGCCCCTATGTCACTTTTGCTTACTGTAGAATGCCTTTTGGTCTATGTAATGCACCTGCTACCTTACAAAGATGTATGATGGCTATATTTTCTGAGTTCATAGAGTCTAGCATGGAAGTCTTCATGGATGATTTTAGTGTCTATGGTACTGATTTTGATTCATGTTTGGCTAACCTAACTAAAGTGCTTAAAAGATGTGAACAGGTGAATTTGGTCCTCAATTGGGAGAAATGTCACTTTATGGTGACGGAAGGAATTGTCCTAGGACATCTAGTCTCTGAAAGAGTTATTGAAGTAGATAAAGCTAAAATCCAAGTTATTGAACAATTACCTCCACTGGTAAGTGTAAAAGGTGTTAGAAGCTTTCTAGGTCATGCAGGGTTTTACCTTAGATTCATCAAAGATTTTTCTAAAATCACTAAACCCTTAACCCAACTGCTATTAAAAGATGTCAAGTTTAAATTCACGGTTGAATGCCTTGAATCTTTTAATTTGATCAAACAAGCACTAATCTCAGCACCAATCATTCAATCACCTGATTGGGAATTACCTTTTCAAATTATGTGTGATGCTAGTGACTATGTTGTAGGTGCCGTGTTAGGTCAGAGGAAAGACAAGATTTTTCATGCTATCTACTATGCTAGTAAGACTTTAGATCCAGCTCAAATTAACTATGCCACAACTGAAAAAGAACTGCTTGCTATAGTGTATGCTCTCGATAAATTTCGCTCTTATCTTATAGGTTCGAAATTTATTATTTACACTGACCATGCAGCTTTAAAGTACTTACTTGGAAACAAAGAAGCAAAACCGAGGCCTATTAGGTGGATTTTGCTCCTTCAGGAGTTTGATCTAGAAATCCGTGACAAGAAAGGTGCAGAGAATGTGGTTGCAGACCACCTATCTAAAATTCGTTATGAAAATGGGGAGATTTCAATACCTATTGATGATTCTTTTCCTGATGACCATCTTCTAGCTGTGATTTCTAACACTCCATGGTTTGCTGATTATGCTAATTATGTATTTGGAGGAGTGCTGCCTCCCGATCTTACTTATTAGCAACGGAAAAAGTTTTTACATGATGTTAGGCGTTATTTTTGGGATGACCCTAACTTGTTTCGTGAGTGTGCAGATGGCTTATATCGAAGGTGTGTACCAGATTGGGATGTCTAAGGAGTTCTGCACCATTTCCACTCATCACCCTATGGAGGACATGCTGAGCCCGTCAAAATGATGTTTAAGGTATTGCAATCCGGTTTCTATTGGCCTACAATACTCAAGGATGCTAGAGACTTTATCATTTCTTGTGATTCGTGCCAATGGACAGGTAATATCTCAAAAAGGCATGAAATGCCTCAAACAGGTATTTTAGAAGTTGAAATCTTCGATGTTATTGATTATATGGTCCATTCCCTTCTTCTAACGGTAATCGTTTTATATTGGTCGCTGTTGATTGTGTTTCCAAGTGGGTGGAAGCAATTGCTTCTCCCCATAGTGATGCTAACACCGTTTTAAGAATGTTTAAGCAAGTTATTTATCCTAGGTTCGGAGTCCCTAGAGCTATCATCAGTGATGGGGGAACGCACTTTCATGAGAAAAGGTTGGATAAGTTGCTAGAGAAATATGGTGTTTACCACAGGACGGGATTGGCATATCACCCACAAACCAGTGGTCAAGTTGAGGTTTCAAACTGAGAAATCAAGTCCATTCTAGAGAAGACGGTTGTGAAATCGAGAAAGGATTGGAGTCGCAAGCTTCATGATGCTTTATGGGCGTATAGAACAGCGTTTAAAACTCCAATTGGCACTTCCCCATATAGATTGGTTTATGAAAAAGCGTGCCATCTTCTAGTAGAACTTGAATACAAAGCTTATTAAGCAATCAAGGAATTAAACATGGATGCTAAGCTTGCGGGCGAAAAGCGGTTGCTACAGTTGAATGAATTAGATGAATTTCGGCTAGGAGCATATGATAGTGCCAAAATCTACAAAGAAAAGACGGCACGATAAACGAATCATGAAAAGGGAGTTTCAAGTCAGTGATAAGGTTCTATTGTTTAACTCAAGACTTCAATTATTTCCTAGGAAGCTGAAATCTAGATGGAGTGGCCCCTTTACAATGATAAATGTTAGCAAATTTGGCTATGTTGAAGTTCAAAGTGAAAAGGGTGAAATATTCAAGGTTAACGGTCAAAGGTTGAAGCCATACTATGAAGGAGATGTCATCGGTTTGGTTGAAGTCATCCAACTCGATGACCCTAAGACGCCTTGATCACTAATGCAGCCATGGTCAAGCTAGTGACCTTAAAAGAGCGCACCTCGGGAGGCAACCCGAGCTTTCTATCCCTTCTTTTCTCTTTTTGCATGTTTTGCATGTTTTTGTGTGCTTTCGTAGTTTAGTTTAGCTTAGTTTAACTTTTGTTTTGAGTTTGTGAAGCCTAGATAAGGGTCTAATTATTTCATGCTTAATTGGGGTAATTAAGGAGAGTTTAAGAGTTAAAACATGCTTAAGTGGTGATTAATAATAATAATTTATAAGTTAATTCATTAATTAGGGAGGAAAAGAAAAAAAATTAGCAAAATAGAGCTGCAGAGAAGACCTGCGGGCGCAACAGTCAAATTATTGTTTCTTCTATGCGCCCGCATTATAGATCAGAGAGTTTTAAAAAGTCTGTAGAGACGACCTGCGGGCGCAGCCCTCATTCCATTTTTGTTCGCTGCGGGCGCTGGGTGCTCCTGCGGACACCTGTTCGTCTTTTTTTCTTTTTTTTTCGCGTGGGGCTTAATAATCTAACTCGTGTTTTTTTTTCGCCCCCCCCCCCCCATTATTATTATCATTCTTATATTATTATTATTATTATTATTATTATTTTTATTATTATCATATCTTCTTATCATTATTTTTAATTTCATCTTTTAATTTCCTAAACTCTCAATCTACCTTCTTCTTCCTCTCTCACACCATTAAAACCCCAAAAACCTTCAACTTCAAATCACCATAACTCCCTCCATACTACTCCAAATCACTTCAAATTTTAACACAACACTCCTCTCACTACTTTAAACAGCATCTTGGAGTTAAAATTCGAAAAAAAATCACGAATTGCAACATCTAGGGTTCGAAAATTCGAATTCAATTTGGGGTTTAATTTTTGGGTTGCTCCTTCAATTTTCTTCAAATTTCTTGCTCTATTATCATCTACTAAGGTATAACTTCCTTTTTATCCAATTTTTATGAAGTTTTATGAAGTTTCCATGAATTTTTAATTTTTGGGTATTTTTATTACGAATTTAATTGATCACTCTAAACTTGATTGTTGTTGTTCATGAGTGTTTAATAGCTATCTTTATGCTTCATTATCATGTTTTGAGTTGTTAATTATAAGTAATTGGAAGTTTTTGTGCTTTATTGTTCAGTAAGATTTCCATGAAATTTTTGATGATTGCTCATGAAGTTGTTGTTAATTAGGAGTGTTAACTAGTTAAATTCATGCTTAAAGTCTTTAGAATGCTTAAAATCATGCTTTGGATTACTTCATTGCTTACTTAGAATTCTAGCTTTGCTCATGAATTTTTACTAGTAACTTTCATATTGAACTTTATGCTTATAAAATGGTTAGTAGTTGCTACTTATCTTAACTAGTCATTCCTACTTGTTCTTAAAGTCTCATTGAAGTTGTTTGGATGTTTTTAAGGCATTAATTGTTCAATGGTTGAGTTCATATAATGGTGGAAGTTGGTTTTTGGTGTTGCACTTGATGCTCTTTTATGAATATAAGGTTGGACATGTTGGTTTTGGAGGCATAGTATGCAAGTAATGCTTAAGTTTGAATGTTTTTGGTTGCGCTCTTGGCTTTAGTTGATTAGAACTTTGTTGTTTTCATTGGTTTAGTTGCATTTACAAACGGTTCTTGCTGAAATTTCCACAGAATCTTGTTTGTAACTTTGATTGTATGATGATTACAATGCCTTGATTGCTTACTTTGATCATGCTTCCACATCTCATTATTCTTTATGCTTTCATGATTGACATGATTTTGGTTTCAAGACTTGCTTTAATGGAATGCTAATTTCTGGCTTTCCTGCATATGTTTTGTAGGATTATGAGGAAATCAATTGGCAAATTGCTTGGCGGAGGCCCCAAGAAGTCTCAGAAAACCGGGGCATCTTCTTCATCTTCCAAGGGAAAACAACCATCATCCTCCAGCACACCACCTTAGAACCGTCAGGACAGGTAGAAACGTCTTGATAAGCTTTCCAAAAGAACAATCAGATCCTCACGGTTCTTCCACAAAGAAACATGTGACAAGCTTGGTATCACCGATCAAGTGATGAGAATGGCTTACCGGATTGGATGGGGAAACTGGATCAATGCCACCATGCCCGGTCCTGATGGAAAAACTCAGCAGGTCCCACACACATATCGAGAGCTCACCTTGGAGTTCCTATCCAGTTACCACTTCCATATTTCCCAGGAGACTCCTAATGCTGAAAGAAAGACACACATCAGCTTCACCATCTTCGGGCAGCGCTATGAGATGGATGTTGATGAACTAAATGAGAGGTTTCTATGGAACCTCGAAAATGCAGTTTGGTCTACAGCTGAGCATGAGTGGTCGGGGACCATATTTTGAGGGAGCCTGGTGGGAGAGAATCACTGATGGAAGCTCCACCTTCACTTCTACCACTGCCAAAACATCGGAGGTATAGCATCCTGCCCTTCGGTATTTCCTAAGGTTCGTGGTAACTGCTTATTTTCTAGAGGAGAGTTAGGGCAAGTTTACCCTGATGAGATCAGACTATTATGGATGATGACAGAGGGATATGCCAGACAGCCTCTCCATTATAACTTCGGGTTCTTTCTAGCCCGCCGGTTTGCTGAAATTGCAAAGGGGATCACTAACACTGGCACTATCTATATAGGTGGCATGATCACATGGTAGGCCCACACTCTAGGTCATACTGAGCAGATCCACCAGCTAAACCCGATCAAGGAAAACCCCTACCTTGACACGATTGCCCTGAGAGCTGCTAACTTCCTTAAACATTATCAGAGAGGGCACAGAGAGAGGTTTGTTTGGCGTGTTCGGGAAATTTCATGGTGCTACCTGCCTAATGCCTATGTTAGCCTCACCTACCAAGAGCACCCAGACGGCTAGAACCCTTGGAGGATCCCACCCGACAACATCCCACTACAAGAGAGGGCAGATTCAGAGAAGAGGGTCGTGTAGATGGTTAACCTAATCCAGCAAGCAGGAGGCCAGGCCCAGCTCCACCACGACCTGAGCCACCACGACATAGCTATGCCGGTCACTCCTCCTCCACATTCGACATGACTCCCCTGATGAACCGATTTGATGACATGCATCTCTATAACCAGTAGCGGTTCGATAGGATAGATCATTCACATCGAGGACTCCATTCTGATGTTGATTTGCTACAGAGAATCCAATGGAGGGAGCAGACGAGCAATATTGCAACTGGGACGGTTCAGGGTTTCTCGAACCATCCTAACTGGCCACCTACATATGATCCTAGCACTGAGCCCACCTCTTACCCCTATCAATCGTTCTATGACCAGTACTATCCTAGGTACTAGGGACCCGGTCAGTAGAGCTCGGCTTCACCTCCTTCCTCTGTTTTGCATGGTTATTTGTCCCGGGACGGGACAAAAATTTGGTTTGGGGGGGAGGATTTATGTATTTTTGTACATTTTTGCTTAGTTTTTTTCATTTTTTTTTTGCTTTGTTTTCTTTACTTTTTTCTTCTTCTTTTTCCTCTTATTTTTACCTTTTTCTTTGGAGATTGGATTGTTTCTTTCCTTTTCAGGATTCATTTCGAGCGGGATGTATTATTAACTCAGTACTTAGTTGGACTCCTGTTAGGAATTGATACCGGCTTGGTTAGATCATTCCAACCTCTCTTTTGTTTTGTTTTGTGTGCTTAGTTAGTTTTAACTACTTTCTTAGGACTGTTGCATGGTTTGTACCATTCGTTAGGGATGGGAGTTTACATGTGACAAAAAAGATTGTATTGTTTTCTTAGGTTTAATTTTAGAGAGAATTAGCTTAATGGATTATTCGTGTCCCGGTCGAGTTTTATTGTTGGAATTGACTACTTCTATACCCCTTGTGCTTATTTTGAAAACTTTATGACTCTTGACTACGGATGGATCCACATGTGTGATTTTTGGCAATTACTTGAATTTGATAGCTTGATTTCCTTTTATTGGTCAACTCTTCACAACCTTGCTTGGGTCTTGGACTTGAACTGTGTTAACGGGAGGATTTGAGCCACTTTTGAATATAATTTCATTCATATTTTCCTTTCATGTGTGCTTAGTTCCTGGTGCAATTATGATCTTGGGTTCGACTTTGGATTCTAGTAGCTTTAGTTGTGGATTTTGTGTATGTTGCGCATGATAAAAGGCTCTCATTTCTTCTTTTGAGCTTCAGAATTTCATTTCCCACATTTAAAATTTCCCTTGATCCCATGTTTTGAGCTTTTATCCCTTTCATTTGTATTTTATCCACATTACAAGCCTATTACCCCTGCTACATAATGCACTGTATGCCCAAACTTGGTTTGGGGGAGTTGAAGTAGTTGTGATGTTGTTAAAATAGACGTTTGAAGGGTGTTATGGATTGATGGTGAAATAGTGGAAATGTTATTGATGAAAGTTAAATTATAAAGTTTCACATACAAGGCTCTGCATACCAATGTCTAGGCTATTGTAGTTAATTAAAAAGTCATATTTTATTCATGGCCTAGTTATGTATGTGTGATGATTATGTTTATTGTTTATTGAATTTTAAGCAAAAACAAATCATTAAGAGTCGTGAAATTATGTTTTATTATGCATGAAAAATAAAGTGAAATTTTTTTTTATGAAAGCATAATAAAGTTGAAAAAAAAAGAGATGAAATAAAAAGAGATGAAATAAAAAGAAAGAAGTTTAAAGTTTGTAAGTAGTGGTTGATGATTGAATTATGAGATTTATGGTGTTGATGTGAAAAATAAAGAAAAGTTTGGTTTGATTTGATTTGATTTGGTTGAATTGGATGTTGGAGAATGTTGAAAATTTTCTTTGATTTTATATGCGTATACCCCGCATTCCACCACATTATCCCAAATTTTTATCCTACCCATCACCCTAGCCACGTTACAAGCTTATTAAAGTCCTTTTTGATCTTCGTGTACATGCTATGGTTATTGTGAAGTGAATCCTTGGTCAAGGTCGTAGAGTATTAAATGCATTCCGAGTCGACATTTAAGATGAGTGGATACCCTTAAACACTTGCATGAGGTGTGAGATATGGTTTTCGGGTTCTTAAAATTGCATTTAAACACATTTTGCATTGCATTCTATATTTGGTTAGGAGGAGAGGATTGGAGCTTCATTGTTATAAGTTCATCATTAATTGTGTGGAGTGACAACCCGTGAGCTACTCTAGTCATCGATTCATTAAACTTGCTTGGTTGGTTTTGTTTGACCCGTATTTAGGAAGGACGGTAATTGGACGCTTGATTGGCTAGCTTTGATCCAAGTGTCTTCGGATGTTCTCTTGAGTTATGATGCCTACTTTGTTTTTATGGGGTGTAGTCAATTCCTTTGTGTTTTGCTCGGGACGAGCAAAGGTTTGGTTTGGGGGAATTTCATATACGTGTTTTATGTTGTGTTTTTCCCTCATTTTCGGTTGATTCTTATGCTAAATAGTTAGGTTTGTGGCTTTGTTTTGATTAAATATCGTCTTTCGATGTTAACTTATGTTTTGGAACGGTTTTAGCATCTTTAGTTGACTTTTAGAACCTTTTACGGTTATTTTATACTCTTTCGATTATTACGCGTGGTTTTCGGTTTTGTTTTATATGTTACAGGAGCGTAATAGGGAGTTATGAAGTCATTAGAAGCTAAAATGGGTCAAAATATACTTGTCTCGGGATGCGTGTCAAGTCACGAAAAGTCATGAACGATACTCTAAGAATTAAGCAAAGAAATAATGAAAACCGTCAAAATGTAGCCAAGCTTAAACCATGCGGGCGCAACATAAAACAGCAGCTTCAGAAGTCCCAAAATACACTAGCTGCGGGCGCAGGGAACAAATGCATTTTATTCTATGCGGGCGCAGGTGCAAGCGTTGTGGCTCCGATTTTTCTTTCCGTGCGGTTTTTGCTCGTGGGTTTTAATGCATTAAAAACCTAATTACTATATATACTTATTGTAAAGGGAGCACGACCCTAACTAGTTTTTATCATACTTTTAGACCTAGGAATCCAAAAATTGATTATTCTCTCTAGAATTTTTGAATTAATGACTTTGTTCAACAATTCAAGCTTTCAATTAATGCAAATTCAATCATTAATTTGGTAGTCTCTTTTCCTTATGCTTTTCAATTACATTAAATTCACGATTCTCCTTATTTTATTAGTTCTTAGTTTAGATTTATTAATTTTGTTATTTTCGATTCTTAATTTAGTTTTGTTAGTAGTTAATTTAGTTTTAATTATAGTTTTAATTAATTCTTTGTTCATGATCATGTGGTTTAATGTTGCTTTTGTAATTTTTTTTGTTCCCTTAATTATGAGTGAGTAGCCTTTTTTCCTAGGGTTAGGGGATCTATGATCATGTTATGAGCTTATTTTATGTTTTCTAATCAGTTCTTGGCTTTTAATTGAATTCCTATTATCGATTTCTAGTGATTGCAATTAAATTGTGGCCAGATTTAGTTGTAAGTTAGGCTATTGTTGAAATCGAGGCCGAGAGGTAAGATTACCACAATTAGACCACTGATTAATAGGCAAAAACGAATTTATGCGAGCGAGAGCTGGTAAAGGAGTTTTGGGGGAGTCTCAGTTCGAGAGAATTAGCGAGCCCTAGTTCAATGAATGCCAATGAATTGATTAGTGAGCGTTAATTGAGTTTGTTGATTGATCATAGTGAACCGATAGCCCTAGGTTTCCATTATTAGAGTTTAATTAATAATTTCCCGTTATTTCCTTAGTTTCATTCTTAGTCTTCTTAGTTTTAGTAGTCATTTACCGAAATTTCCACCAAGGCCCCTTACACACTTTATGCTTTTTAGAACTAGTAGAATTTAATAGCTTCCCTGAGGATTCGATCCCTACTTCCCTAGCTATATTAGTTAGAGTTGTTCGGTTATTTTTGAGAGGTGTGCGATAGCCTGCATCATTTGCCAAAGTCTAAGAATCAGAATGTTACCATTTGGGTAGTGGTGGATAGAATCACTAAGTCAGCAGTATTTATACCCATGAGAGAGACTTGGAAAATGGAACAACTTGAAAAGGCTTACATAAAATATGTTTTAAGGCTACATGGAGTGCCAAAGGATATCGTATCTGATAGGGATTCTAGGTTTCTTTCGAAATTCTACAATAGTGTTTAGGAGAACTTGGCACGACCTTGAAGATGAGTACATCTCTCCATCTAGCAACTGATGGACAAACACAGGAGGTTTAGTTTATTCAAAGGACTCACCTAAATCAAATTTTGAATCACCTTAATTTGATGATAATTTAAAATGGCTTATGTGAATTAATGCATGTTTTTATGTGATGTTGCATGAGAGTCATAACATTGTAAACCTGTTCAATCACGTAAAGTGTTAGAGGACTTGCATCAAAACTCTTGGAACGTATATACCTTGAGTATGAACAATGGGGGGACTCGTATGGAACAGTGATCTATGACTCCTACTTGGGGTACAAGACGTACTCTTTTATATTTTTATTGCGCTTGATATCCGTCACTTTATGTGACATAGTAATACCTTTCGGGAGTTGCTCCCGAACTGGTGCCCAATAGGGCGATGATTTATAGGAGGAAACCCGCTCGATGTAGGATCCATGATTATTAATATAGAAATAGAATTTAATTGAGTCCATGTACAGGAAAAAGGTTGTCAAAGGTAAGTTGAGTGCATGTCTCATTTATTTTTGTTTTTGCATAAGTCTTTAGTAGTTATGTACTCAGCTTTGCTGACTGTTTGTTTATGTGCATGGCTTTGTCTTGGACTTGGCCCTACGATGACCCACTTGTGGTGAGTAGTTGTCTAGTAAAAGGAAAGCTGCAGGTACAAGTGGGCATAAGTCATTTCATGATGGGATGGAGTGAGAGCGCTTGTTGTGGTTGTAGTTTTACTTTATTTAAATCGGCTATTGATGAGGCTATCGCACACCTATCAAAAATACCCGGACAACACTAACTAATGTAGCTAGGGAAGTAGGGATCGAATCCTCAGGGAAGCAATTGAACTCTATTAGCTCTAAAAAGCTTAAACCGTGTAAAGGGCCTTGGTTGAGAATTATTGATTAACTAATTGACTACTGATTAACTACTAATTAACTGCGGGAAATTATGGTGATTAAAACTAATATTTAAGGTATAGGGTTATTCGGGTCACCAAGAACAACTAATGGATTCACTAACAAAGATCATTCAATCTCATAATTATCACTAAATTAGGGCTCACTAATTCTCTCGAACTTAGACTCCCTCAAAATTCATCTAGCGGCTCTCGCTCATGCCTAGACTAATTCCTCCTATTATTCAGTGGTCTTATTGTGGTATTTTTACCCCTCGACATCAAATTCGACAATTACCAAAATTACAACTAAATTTGCGCACAATTGAATTGTAAAAAAACAAGCCAATAATAGGAATTTGACTATTAATTGCAAAGTCGAAACAATCTAAATTGATTAGTCCATTAATTACTCAAGGTTCCCCTAACCCTAGAAAGTTGACTACTCACTCATGAACATGGAAATCAAATCAATTATAATCATAAAATTCATGAAATAATTAACAATTAAACTAATTAACATCAACAAATAAACTAAACTAATTAGATTAATGAAACTAAAGAGCATAAATTAAACTAAACAAAAAGAATAAAAGAAAAAGGAATTACCGAATTGAAGAACTTTGAATTGAATTGAAATAATGTTGAGAACAAACCCTAATTCCAAATTTAATTTTTGAGAGAGAAAAAGTGTTTAATTCAACCCTAAGAGAGTAATTCTAAGTTATGAAAAGCATAAAGTAGTCTAGCCTAGGAAGTCGTGCCCTTAATACCCCAAAAATTGGGTTTTTAAAGTCAAAACACGATGAAAATAAAAGAAATAAAATTTACGGAAAACCGCTGATGCGGGCGCATAGCAATTTTGTGCGCCCGCATCAACCCTGCAGAAGCCTAGTGAAGACTGCAGGTTTATTAAATGCGGGCGGATAAGGAATTTATGCGGGTGCATAGACTTGTCAGTTCTTTGCTTCCTTTTCTCCTTATTTCTTCACAGCTTCTTCATGGCTTGTTTCCATAACCTCTTTGGCACGCATTCCCATGCACATATCATTGTCGTTCCTTCCAAGCTTCCCAGCTTCCTTCCAAACTCGGTTTCTGAGCTCCTGAAAATACAAAACATACCAAAACCGAGCATAACAACCGCAAATGATAAAATCAAACCAAAAAGCTCTAAAATCGCCGGGAATCAGTCAAACTTGGCAAAGCACTTCAAAATAGCCAAAGAACACTAAACGAGCTAAAATCAAGCCAGAAACACAACTATTAGGCTTAAAATTGGCCCGAAACAAGGGGGAAAAACACAATAAAAATCGCACATATCAGTTATGAAGACTAATATTTATTTTGGTGGATTGGATTTCGAAAGACTTTTAAATATTAGTTTTTTGGTTTTAAAGGGCCATTAATATGGTTCCGAAGTGTAATAAGTTTTAAGTTGATATTATTTTAAAGTTGTTTGAAGTTTAGTTTGAAACTGTTTTAAAGACTTCCGCCGTAGTACTTTGATAAATGCCTTAGCCGTTATCACAGTGGTGGTAATACTTTGCTTTTTTCCATATTTAGTAGTTTTAATAAATATAATATCTAGTAATTTAATATGTTTTCCGGAAAAGTAAGAAGTAGGTAGTTAGGGAAAATCCAGGGTGTTACATCATTGTTGTTACTTTTCGAATCCTGAGCTTCCCATATGGTATCTAGGAGAGCGTGTCGTTTCATCGTCCCTCAGGACCCTCCTGTGAATAAGGCAGTGAAAAACCAGATATCGAAAAAATCCGATCCGAAAATCCAGATTTTCGAAAAAGGAACTTTTCATTCTGTATCCGTTCCGGGGAAAACCGGATATACAAAATCCGAAAAACCAGATCGGAAATCCGAATATTCGGTTTCCGGATTTATAAATCTTTGGTGCTCTTTTTTTTCTATTTTTCCAACAATATTCCATGTAGTTCAATAATCCATAATGCATTTAAGCTTACAAAGTTACAACTTACAAGGCTACAAGCCTATAATTAGCCACGCAAGGCTACGAAATTTCAAAGTCTAAACTTTCAAGAGTACGGGAAAAGCACAAAAAATTGAAAATGTATCTAGTTTTATATTACTCCATGAAGTTCTAAATCACAACCAAATTACAAGTTTATAACCAATAAGTCTTGGTCCATCGCTCCATTGATCAATCGTCTCATCTACGATGATTTTCGGTTGCTCCAAAGTTAAATCTTTCAAGCCTACAAAACATAAAATAAATTAAAGTGTTAAAAAGAGAAAACCTTTCTTAGTTTAAAAAATAACTTAAATACTTAAAACAAAAATAATTAAGTGATCTAACTAACCTTCTTTCATTTCATCTATTATTTTCAAACTCCCTTCAATCACTAATGACATAAGAGAAGTACGGAGCCAATCGTTTGAGCCAACTAATGCTTCAACCATTTTTGGAGTCAATGGTAGTAGAAGTAGAGGTGGAGGTGGATGCCTGATTTTTCTTTGGTTTTTCTTTGGTTGGGACATGGAAGAAGCATAAGAGTGAAACAAAGCATCCAAAACAAGCTTAATCTTAGTGATCAAAAGATTAGCTTTTGTTTCTTCATAGTTATCCTTGACAATCCATTCAACATAAGTCATTTTATGACGAGGATCTAAAATCATAACCACACTAATACATTGATATTTTTTAACATCACCATAGTATTTCTCATACTTTGCCTTCTTGTTTGTAGCCATGTTCTTAACACCTTCATCCTCACCTTCTAATTTACTCTTAATCATATAGCTAGTTCCACAAATCTCATGTACATAAGAATTGCAAGTCACATATCGAGAACCCGATAACCTCAATGTTGCATCATAGAAAATGTTCAAAAAAGGTAATAAAGAACCTACCCTCTTCCAATCATCTTTAGTTAGACCACCACCAATTTTTCTAAGTTCTTTGTACCATGTGAAATCTTTCATGAGCAAGCAATCAAAAGCCCTTTTGAACTTTATAGCGGATTCAAGCATTAGAAATGTAGAATTCCAATTTGTTTCAACATCCAAACAAACAAGACTTTTACTCTCCACTTTTTCTTCCTTGATGCATTCTTTAATTTTAAAAGTCTAGCCGGGGAAGATTTATCAAGAGCACGAATTTTCTTAATTCACAAATCACATTCTTTTAAACCCTCTCTCACAATCAAACTCAATATATGAGTCGCACATTGCATATGCAAATGTTGACCATCTAACACACTTGACTCCCAAATGTTAAGTCTTCTCCTCAAGTAATCAATTCCAAGATCATTTGAAGTGGCATTATCAACAGTCACAGTCACAATGTTTTTTAATCCCCATTCATTTAAACATTTCTCAACAGTTCTACCAATGATTTGACTAGAATGGCCAGCAATAAGACAAAAGTTAATGATCCTCTTATGCAACAATCAATCATCATCAATAAAATGAGCAGTCAAACACATGTAACCTAAGTTTTGACTTCAAGTCCAACAATCAGTTGTCAAACAAACCCTAGATATCAAATTCTTAAGCACATCTTTCTACTCATTTCGTTTTTAAGAAAAAGAACATATCAATCTCTAGTGGTAATAGTACATGAAGGAGGAGCAAATTGAGGACTCAAAGCTTTACAAAATGCACAGAAACCTTCACATTCAACAAAAGAAAATGTCAACTCATCCATAATAATCATTTTAGCTAGCTCTTTTCTACAATGATCTTGATCAAACTCCCATAGTTTAGGAACTGTGTAAGTTTCAATGGTTCCATCATCATAAGGTTGCACAAAAACGAATACCGGTACGGGTACGGACACAAACGGGTACGAGAAAAGGCCATTGAAAAAACAGAGGATACAGGTACGTTAAAGAAAACAATAAGAAAATATATAAATTTCTAGATAATTTCAATAGAATGTAGAGGTAAATATCAAATTTGATGGTGATAATATGATTATTAAACATAATAACTACTAAAAACCTAAAAGGCTTAAACAATTAAAGCGTGAAAAATAACTCAAAAGCTATGGGATACTCAAATGAGTCTAATCAGTTACGACAATGTGGGTACGCGTGTCCAACGTGTATGTGTCGGTATTGTGTCGGTGTCAGACACAGGGTACGTACGGCAGGTTGGAGGTGTGTCCGTGCAACCTACTTTTTGCTTTTTATCCAAATTTGCAGGATAAAATTTACACATTTTAACATGATTTGACAAAGGAGCAGTGCCATTTTTACTATGACAACCAATTTGACCATCGCAATACTTACATTGAGCAATGGGAGGCTCCTCACTAATCCTCAAAAAAAGATCCCACCATTTGGATCGATTCTTCCTCTTGGTCGTTGTGCTACCTTTGCTCCTTGACACTGCTGAATCGACTGGCTTTTTCTATTTCTTCTTGCGCTTAATTTGCTTGCTTATTTGGTGGTGGTGGTTCATCCTCCGAGGAACTATATTGTTGATCATTGTCCTCCAAATTATCATTGTTGTGGAAGTCTTAAGTTTGTTCATTGTCATGGAAGCTTGATGACACTAGCAAATAAGATACCAAAAAAAAGATTAACATTCACAATTCACAATTTACAATTCACAGTTCACTAGTATTCGAAATCATTTTTATAAAACAATGTATTCTGAAAATAATTTTTTTATAATCTACTTGCTAAGTGTTCTGAAAATGTATAATCTGAAAATAGTTTTTAATTCTCAGATTATTTCTTAGATTACACTTGCTAAATAATCTAAAAATGTTATCCGAAAATGAAAACAAAACATTTCCAAAACATTCACCAATTCAAAAATAACTTGAAAACAGAATGAAACATCAGAATCAGAAAAATCAGAATGTAGCATCAGAAAACAGAATGAAAACATCAGAATCTGAAAATTTCTTTTATATTGAATCGAAGAATTAAAAGGTGAAAAAAATTGAAGTCCTACGAAACGTAAATAAATAAAATTAAACAAAAACAAATAAACAAAAATTAAACAAAAATCAAATAAAGAACTATGTAAATAGAGACTTACTTGGGCTCGCGAAAACGACGACGAAGCTTGAGTAAAATGGCGGCGAAATCCGAGAAGGAAGACGAACGGACAAACAGTGACTTTAGGGGGATTTTAGGGTTCAGTTGAGGATTTGAGGGATTTGGGGATTTTAGGGTTCAATTGAGGATTTGAGGGATTTGGGGATTTTAGGGTTCAATTGAGAAGTGATATGATGAGTGAATGAGTGATAACTGATGAATAATTTGACATGCTAAATGGGCTTAATGAGGTAGCCCAAAGTCCGAACTACTTGGGCTGTGTTACTTCATCTTTTAAAAAAAATGGAAAGTTGGATATTTTGAATTATGAAAAACTAATTCCGATTCGGTTTCCGGTTTGAAAAAACCATATATCATGTCCTGGTTTTCCAAATTCCAAAAAAACGAACCGGATATCCGGTTTTTCAAAACGCAAAACCAGAACTGTAATTTAACATACACTCCTACCTGTGATAATGATTGGCCTCAAGGCCCTCTATGATCAGTTTCTCCAATGCCAATTGTCTTGTGATCACTTTGTCCCATGGACGTCTCTCGTCTACCCCGACAAGTCCTACGAAACGGACCTCCTTCCTCGTTTGGCTAGCCCTGTTCGGCTGGTGGAGTCAGTAAGTCAATATACTCTCTTATATGTTTGAGCACAGTTTTGCCCGAAAAATTATAACATTCTTGTTTCATTTCTTGCAGCCTTCGTATGTTGACGGCCACCCCCCTTACATTGACTTCACCTTTGACTATGAGATTGACTGGGTGATTCGCAGGGAGGCGGTTCCCGAAGCTTCCGCGGATAGGCAGTTTGTCGTCCAGTCTTTTCCTTTTGTAGTCCGATTGGTTAGTAAGCCCCTGACTCTTTGTTATCTTAAATAGATATGTCAAATGTTTATTAACCAAATTGTTATGCCATGAATACATCGCGAAGGGATGCTGTATGCGCTGAAGGATGAAAGAGACAACTTCGCATGGGAGCCAAGACACAGCGGTAGGTGTGTAGGCCGTGCTCCGGCCCTTGTTATGGAGCAGCGGGAGCGACTGCCTCTTAGAGGCCATCTTGTGCTGAGAAGGAAGTCTACAGTCCTCGACTGGATGTTGATTTTGATACTTATGAGCCCAACCATGCTTCACATTCTTCTCTGGAATGCCCTTCTTCGAGGAGTTGGCTATGGATTCTACTTCTTTTGTGGGTGCTGATGCCGGCGGGCTGCATACCCCAAGCCTTTCTGAACTATATCTGCCCCTAGGTTTCACCCCTTTTAACATGCCGTCAACTAGTAAGGATCCTATGATTTAGGAACCTAGCTTTCTGATTTAGCTAGGGGTGATATAACCCATATGGTGACTCTTGATTTTGGCTTTTGTATATGTTTGACTTGATTGGACTACGATTTAAACTTCACTATGTGCATATTTTGACTCATACGGCTCTGACTTGTTTGATTTTGACTTGAGCTTTACTTGCTCTACTTTGACTTGACTTTGACTTGTTTGACTTTGACTCACGGGAGAGGAGCGACTCCCCCCCCCCC